>JACBWW010000051.1:467772-749172 GCA_020086605.1 Lanius collurio
GGCAGGCAGGAAGGTAGGCAGGCAGGCAGGAAGGTAGGCAGGCAGGCAGGAAGGAAGGAATTAATCTAACTCTTCAACCTTTGACAAAAGGTTCCCTGTCAGAGTGGAGAAAGCTGGGAAGGTTTTTTAACCAAGTAGATTCACCCAACTCTAACTAAAACATGCTTTTATAACGAAGTGACGCCTGCGATAGAATGACAGTGAACTACACTTATTGTAAACAGCACCACCCATTGAGAAGGATCCCAAAGCGCTTTACAAGCATTAGAAAGAAGAACCACTTCACTTCCCAATGAAGCACAATCACCTCTGAGGTGAAATGTGACTGACAGTTGCAGAACAACACACTTTATTTTAGTTGAGGAAATGGAGAATGTTGTAGCCAATTGAAACTATGGGGTGGGTGAGTGGTGGTGGGAAATGTTGGGTAAGCAGAACAGTTACATAAATTGATATTTGGCCAGGTGCTTGGAGTTGAGATGACCACACTACAAAAAAGTGCCATGGGATCTTTAATGACCATAACTGGTCAAGACCTGAATTTTAAGTCTCTGAGGATAAAAACATTAGAAAACAATGAAAGATACCTTTGTTGAATACATTTCTGGACAATGATATGTGCCAATTATTCTTCTGTCCTGTAAGTTAATAAAATCAAGACCAGTTTCCTTAGAGATAAGGCAGCTATTATCTTTCATTTAAAATTAAAGCACTGTAGGGTAATAGTAGGACAAGTAATTAAAATATATAGGGACCTCTAAGCCAAATAGGTACACTCTGGCTTCAGAGGTGCTATTACTGCCTTGCTCTGCTCCTCAAGGTAACATAATGTTGTGATGTAAATGTATTTTTTCCAGCTGGTCATTTGACCAAGGAAGATATGATGATGTGAAAACAATTATTAAAATTATTCTGGGGGGAAAGTAAGTGTAAAAGTGGTTTCAAAAGGAGGTGAAAGAAGGTTAAAAAGATCTCTTGGTGCTGAAGGATTGTTCAACCATAGAACTAGGCCCTTTATGGTGAACAGGAGAGTTCAAACTTAATGGAGAAATTCCCAGGGACGAGAAAGGAAGGGAGGATGAAGATGAAGAAAAAGCAGCAGCAAGTACTATGGAAATAAAAGGTGAAAGCAGAAGTGGAGGAAAAATGACCAGAGCTCAGCAACCATGCAAGACACTGGAGTTTTTATAAATCAGTTTTAAATATGAATGACCAAATATATGATGCAAATAATATTCATTTATAGGTCCAGCTCAAATGGAAAAAAAGCTGATTCTGGAGCCTTGAAAGAGGCTATGACTTTTTTGATGGTCTCAAACAAAGGGAATACAGAGGAAAGCATAGAATTGTTACCATTACATATTCTTCCTGATAGCTAGAAACTCCAAAATGATGGCTTTCTTGAGGAATTCCTCTTACACTAATACATTAGCAACTGTAAAATACAAGGATATTACAACTCCTACACACATTCATTAGGAATCCTCCAAGGATGACCAGACCTCTGAAATTATTAACTTTCAGTAAATCTGCTCCTTGGTGATTATGCTTTGCTGTTGTGACAAACACAGTTTCATAACATGAGAGAAATTTATATTGATGAATTGAAAAGATATAACATTGACACTTCTCCTTTCTCATACACTGTTCATTTTCACCTGTAACCTTCAAATACAGGCAGGAACTGATGGCTCATTTTATGGTAGAATGGCTCAGAAGCTGTGTATAAAATAGTAGGGATGGACTTTCTAACAGAAAAATGCTTTGAAACAAAACAGTTGCAAATTGAAAAGAAGTATCTTTTTGTTAAGTAGAACTGCCCTTAGAAAAAAACCAAAAATACCATGAGCTAAAACATGAAGTCTCAACTGGAAGTATTCAGTCTATTACAAAGATTAAAACCTGAAATTTAGGATTTATATGTCCTGTGAACTGACATTATTAAGAAATGAAGACAGAAATAAAGATCTCTTTCTTAATGAAGACTTACATGACATGCCTAGATATATAATTTAATTTGTTATAAAGACCTTACTATCTATAGCATAGTTTCCCACCTCTTAAAAGCTGAGGTTTGCTTGGAAAAACAGTAACATCCCATTCCTGACTAGTCACAGTAGCTCTAGCAAGTTCAGGTGAAAGTATGATGTGCACTTTACATATAATAGAGATCTTCCGCCTCATCAGCAAGGTTTGACTTATTGAGGGGGAACCACTGGGCTCTGAGGATTGCCCTGACTGCACAGGCAATGTGTGGCAGGTAGATAGCTCTGTGAGCTGCTGTTGTTTTCACTCTGGAATTCAGTGGATTTTCAAAGGACACCTGCCTAAAGCTATACCGGTATTTTTGACATGATAAGCCAGTCCGCTAAGATAAAGCTAAAGAAATTTATAAGACACAAATGCCTAATATTTCCAAATATCCATATGTGAAAAATGTCTTTAACAATGCAACAAATACTGCATTTCCATTATCTGTACAAAACTCAGTTTACTGTCACTATTGCAGTTACTGTTTATGAAATCAGGCTAGCATGCATTGTTATACACATAAGATTTAGGTCAGGCTGTAAACAGTGCAGTTAGAGGACAGTAAAATTGGGTAGACTTCGAATTTCAGGTTGCTTAATTTGGTTTTGGGTCAGAAAATTCAGAGAAACTCTGCAAATTACAGAAGGATTTTCTTCAGGTTCTTGAACTTTTTAAAGACTAAAAATCTAAGCACACCCTGCCCCACCAAGAAACCTGTCAGAATTAAAAACAAAAAAAAGGACTGCAGAAAAAATACAAGTTCTGAACATGGAGTTTTAACATTGCTCTAATACTTGGAAATCAATTTCTAGACATCCAGTTTTACCTTCTGATATATGTGACTTCTTGATTATCATCAATAACTTAGTTGCAAGTATTATAGGATTCTTGAGAAATGGTTGAAAATGTGACTTCCTCTTGGTATCCATTACTTAAATAAGGATTCTGTATTTCAGACACTGAAGAATGAGTGCCCAGACAAAATGTGAGAGGCCAAATCATCTTTGGTTTGATGACATTTGAATAAAACCCATGAAATATGAACTTGTTCAAACTGCTGCACAGAATCCAATAAGATTGAAGTTTATATCTTCTCAAGTACAATTTTCAGCAACAATTTTTTTGCTACTGAGACATTTAGGAGGAAACAAAGGCAGGTGATCTGGAACAGAAGACTTCTGGTGCAGCAATTAACAACAGCTTAAGTCCTACTGTTTCACAAACCCCAAGGTGTTAGTCCAGATTCCTACTAATACTGCTCTGATGAAGGTGGTTGTTATTCTTTGTTAAAATATCATCCCATTTACAAGTATACAATTAATTTTCTTGAAGATAATATAAATGAAGAATGCATCAGCAAAAACCTGCATCCTAAAAGCTGCTCTCTTCCATCTGTGATAAATAAAATCAAATTTTTATCAAGCCTTCATGACAATCATGTCTTCCAATTGTAGTGTCTTACAAAATATAATTTATCAGATATAGCTAGCGCCAAAAATCTACTACAGAAACAGAGAACAATTGGTTATATAAGAAAGTGTCATGAAAGATAAAAAATGCATCGAACACAATTATCACCACAACAGGCAAAATTTCTGTGGTATAACTTGGATATAGTTATGGTTTTGAAATATGAACTAGGCAGTAAAAATAAGGTTGTTAAGTTGCTCCTCTATAATACCTTCTGTCAAATATACTAAAGATGTTATTTTTCTTGTTTCAAGCCAAATATAATGTGGAAAGATCTATACAGCACAGCCTTGTCATAAGAGTGGGTGGACTGAATGGCAGTCTACTAGTTTCATCCATCTGACCATGATATACTCACTTGTCAACAGATTTAGGCTTGTGATTTTGGGAAAGATATAATTCTTGGGCTCAGCCCAAAGACAAGCATGTTCAGAGACAGCATGAGGTCCAAGGATAAAACTCTGGAGAGAAACTGCAACTAATTCAACAACAACAACAAAACTAAAAGAAAATTCCTGGAATTTTTCTATGGAAAAATCACTGAGAAGATTTTGTTACAAAGAAAAGAAAGATTAGTTTCTAACATTTTATAACAAATTTCCAAATTAAAAAAGATCTGGAAGAGTATTTCATATGATCATGTTCACTGATGATTTAGAGGCCTGAAACAGAGACAGTTCCACAGCTATAGATACTGCAAGGTTCAGAGGACTTGTCCTGACAATATTAAAATGAAATGTCTTCTGCTTTAAAATTATGAAAAACAACAACAACAAAAAAAAGCTGAATAAATTTAAATGTTCCTGCATGATTTACTTGTACACTGATAGCCTGCTTTTTGGGGAGAGTCTAACATTTTGTTACTCATTTAAAAATGAGTGACAAGAATGAAGAAACTTTCTTGCCAAGACATGGTTAATAATTTCAAATTTGTTTCTACGTAAATTTTTGTGTATGCAAAATATATATCAATATTATGTATCATTACAAAATTTATATTAGACTTTAACTATTTCTGTGTATGCATTAATTCTAGGAAAATAAAAACTAGATTCTAGTTTACTTCATGATGTGGGGGCTTTTTGTGTCTGTATGTTTCAATCAAACTTGAGTTCAGTTAGTTAAACACATTATAGTTTGAATACTTACAAAATACATGGATAGACAGTGGTCAAAAAAAACCCCATTACATGGAAAGAATCATACTGATTTAGGCTCTGTGACCTTTATTATTGCATTCTTCAGGCCATCCACAAGTATTAAGTTTCTGACAACTACATTACCAGAATGTGGATCTTGTTTTGAGAACATGATCGAGGACAGGTAGGTACAGTTTTTTGCACACAGCTGTAAGATACACTAAGTTCAGGGAGAAGACTTGAAAATTGTTTACATTGGGAAGAAAACTAAATGCAAGTCTCTAACACTCCTAAAAAGAGGAATAGAGACCTAAGAATAAAAGAAGATATAGAATTCCATGTTCTAGTACAACCTTTTATCATTACAGAAGTATTCTTAAAACTAGTTTCTAAGGAGCAAAAAAGATATATTAATATATAAACATATATTTCTCTATATATACACATATTTGAGCCTAGACGTAATCCTACTGACCTCCTAATGTTTTCCTAAGTTACACAAAACTAACTCCTGGTATCTATTTTTCTCCATATGCAGAATTCTGGGAAAGCACTGGAATCAAAAAGAATTTGTAACTAAGTGAATTTACCAAGAAACATAGGTCTTCATAGGCCAGCTTGACTGTTTCATTAAACTCAACATATGTGTAAGCAATACAAACCCTAACATCCTTTAAAAAAAAAAGTATTCAATTTCTGCATGTCTAAATGGATGCATCGAAAATGGATGGAGTCTTTAGAATGTGTTCTCATATAAATAAAGAGGTTGACAGTCACTGTAACAACATTATAATAATATTTTTACCACTCAGTGACATCCAAGTATACATAATCCAGTGATCTCAAAAAGGTTACCTTGTCTAGCATATAGCACTTGCAGTTACAACCTATGTTTTGGATAGAAATTTGCCAGCTCCTGGTCACTGAATTAAACCTTGACAAACTCTTTAGAGCTGATGTGTTTCAGGAAATCAATTCATGAAAATTCCTAGTCAGACACACCTTGTGGACTGCAGCTACATACATTTCTTCTACTTCACTGTACATAATTTGTCCTATTTTGTATCTTATTTCTTCACAATTTGATATAATGACCTAACCTACACCAAGGGATTCTTCTATGAACCAAAAATTTTGTTTCAAATCAGAGTCACAGGCTGTAGTTGCAGTACAAAAGCAAATGGAATAATGTGCTTTAAACAAATGTACAGGCACTGGTCTTACATTAGTTAAATATGGCATTCAAAGGAGCGCAACTGGAGGGGAAAAAAGCCTCATGCAGTTGACCTTTATTCAGATGTCATGTGGAATACCAGCACGGATTGTGGAAACAAATCACCTTCTGACTGCTTCTGCACACTGCTGTGAGCTAAAACTGGGAACTTCCTCAGATTTCACTCCTATCCAAACTCTGGTTTGATAAAACACAAAGAGGCTGGCCAAGCACCCTGTGCATTGATGACTGTTTCATATTAAAATTTTTCCTTGAGAATGCATGACTTTAAATTTAGGAGAAAGGCAAAGGTTTTATTACCCATGCCTACATGTCCTTCAATAAACTGTTGTGTAAGGAATACCTTCTGACCCTCGATCAACAATCAGTCCTCATGCAGCTGTACTGCAAACAAAAGGAAAATTCTCCTTGGAGAGAAAGAAAGAGGATGAGTTCTTTCACTGATATCTGGACAGTGGCAGCAGCATTATCTCCAGCAATGCAGAGCAGTAAGGATTTGATATTTGAGACTGAAACGCTTCCTGTTGCGTTAGTGTTTTAATACCCTATTCAGTTTAGTAACTGAGTCTGTGCATATAACCAGTTTAAAAATTCTCTTTTTATCAAAAACTTTTACCTTGTTGTAAATGTGTTATATATGCTTACTCATGCTTTATACTAGAAGTTCCTCTGGTCTTTAGGGTATAAAATGCCATTCTATGTAGTAGGTACTGGCTGGTTTTAGGTACCTTTGCAATAGTTTCTTCTCCATGAAGATGCATTATATGATTTCTTTAGATAGAAATGAACAATAGCTATGAACTGAAAAGGCCAGCAGCAAGCCAGCAGTAAATCAGTGGGGAAATAAAGGCATTTGCCAAACCTAATTGTTTTGGAGCATTGCATTGGAGCAAGGTCTATTATCTTGGGCCTACAGCCCTGCTAATGCATCTTCACACTACAGCCTGAAATTGAGGAGAGGGACCTTGCCTGTTTGCAGTGCACGGAAAGCCATCACAAGCTGGCCTGCAAAAGCCCACAGGTACAGATTAGGGCATTTTCTTTGGGTCAGGTTAACACACTCCCTCATCTAGTTCATCCCTCCTTTTCTAGAGACATCTATGGATATGACAGAGAAAACAAAAATGCACAGGCTTTTCTATTTATTCTCTAGTAAAGTGGCAAAAACAAGTTTGGAAGCTGTAATGAGAAATGTCAGGTAGCACACCAGCACCTGAGCTGACTGTGCCATTTCCAAGTGTGCTGTTGTAACGGAGGGCATTCTGGCACAATGGAATGGAAAGTTCTCAGTCTCCCTGCTCCAAGAGCACCCATACATTAGACAGTGAATCTAAAAATGGGCATCTGGGGAAGGAGGATGCTGTGGGAGCACCATTCCCTGCTAGATTACACAACAGCCAGTCCATCCTCAGCCTACCAGTTGCATAGTTGAAATAATTAGGCAATCACTTGTCAAACAGGCAATTAATTGCACGTTCTTTTTTGTCTCAAAGCTCTGATAACACAGTGGAGTTCCCTTAGAGTGAAAGATCTGAAGAAAACTATTAAACTTGTCCAGCTAAACTTGGTCAGACTCCTTTCCTTGGCCAAAAAGCTGTAGGAAAAAAACCAGCAGCTGAGACAACTTGAAGAGGAAGAAAGTTACCAAGTGCATCGGACGGCAAGTTAAGCTTCTATTTGTTGTTGCCTTGCTATCTCACCTCCTTTAGCAACCCTGTGCTAATCTAGATATAACAACAGTGGGCCAGGAGGGCAATGAATTGAAAAGATACCTCTATTTGTTTAAACATTCTTGGCTCTGTAATCCCTTCATTAATTTTTTGAGAACAATTCTATTGTATTCAAATCTATTATTATGTGTTTAAATTCATCATCATATGGACATTCCATATTCTTGGTACTCAAATTTTGGATTGAAAAATGACATTAGTCTGACAACTTCCCTTGTTCGTGATTTGCACTTTTGAGCAGCAATGCACCCTCCCTTTCAGGTGTGCTGACTGAATACCTTACATAATACAAAGAGCACTGAGTAAAGAATTACTCACGGTTTTAAAAATACACTCATTATATTTTTAAAAAGTGTTTGTATTCAGAAAATAAACCTTATCTAAACATGCAGAGGTTAGCAATGTCACTTCACATTTATTTCAAGTAAATGACCGAATAAATCTGTAGAAATAGTTTTATGAAGTGTTGCATAATACACTGGCATTTTTCCCCTCTTTTCCAGAGGAAAATTGCTGTATTACTGCTCACAATAACAGATTATGATTGCAAAATTAAAGGTAGCTTTATTTATGTGACTTATGTTATCATGTACTTCAGGTATATTGCCTGTGCAATTGCAGCATTGTCTGTGCTTTAAGCTAGGTTGAAAACCTGTAGAATTTAACAATTATTGCAACTGCATCCAATCTAAAGCCAAACTTACATGTATTTTACATTATGCAAAACATAATGCTGCTTAGTGAAGTGACAAATCAAATTATTTGAAAGAACATAGCTAACAAATTCTACATAAGAAATGTTACATTGGAATAATTAACCCTTATAAACCTAGATGATTTAACTATTAAGAAAAAAAATTACATAAATTAGAAATAACTTAAACATTATGTGAATGACATATAAGTAGGAATTAAAAAGACTAGAAATGGAGAAAGGTGCATAGCAACATTATATGGTAATGTCTCTGTAAGGTTTGGTATCTGAGTTGAAAAAAAAGAAGTATCACATCTTGTTTCTAGGTAATATCCTTGTAAGAAAATAATAGTGATTTTGAAGAAAAGACTGACCAGGTGCTCCTTAAAGAGACAGATCTGTAGCTCTTCCTTTAATGAGAATCTTTATGTAGGAAGTGCTCCCAATACTCAAGAGTGAGTATCATCTCTGCTGCCTGATACACTTCAGCCTCTGATGCTATGGAAGAAGATGGCACAGAGCTGCTTTTCCATGGGAATCACTTCTTGTCAAATATACAGATGGCAAGTTGCAAGAAGCACTTCTTTACAGAGGAAGAAGAGTCAGCCTTTCATTTACCATGGCCTTTAAAGTGACAGTCCTGGCTTTACCACTGTAACAGAGGCTTTCTGATCTATCCAGAATAACAAATACTGCTTTAATTGATACTGAAAAGCATTTTCATCCTACTTACGCCTCCAGAGTAGTCAATTAATGTACATAGTTGTCTGGATCAAATGAGTCAGATGACCATCTGTAGAAAAAACAGCAATAGAATCCAAAAGACGTAACAGCAGCATATGCAGCTGGTTGACAGGAAATTTAGTAACAGAGGAGAACACATGAAAAATATAGAACTAGGGAGGTGATCAGACTGCAAATGTCTAGAAGATATAGCAGACTCATCACAGTGGTCAGCATAAGCAAGTCCATCTAAACCAGAGTTCCAGGATGGAAACATCCAAAGTAAAATTTTTAGAAACAACAGATTAGGAGTAAATTTAAAAACTAATCAAAAATTACTTGGCTCCTGGATTCTGGAAAAAAATTAAGGGAATAAATCAGTTCTGAGTGAGCACCAAGAAACTCATTATCTGAGTTCTGATAACAGAAATTAAGCTTATTAAAATGGCTGGGGATCTGCATAAGAAATCATTTGCTCAGGTCTACACTGAAATTGTGATTGGGTGAATCATCTTCTTGAAGACAAAGCTAGACTTCATGGATGAAAAAATCTGAAGCACTATATGACAGTAGCTTGTTTCCGTCCCCTAGCCCCCTTCAATCCCAAAAGGAAAAAGACAAAAAAAATTACAATCAAAAGAAAATACAGGGTCATAGAAGCTTCTAGACCATATCCTTCAAGATCATTTGTATGTAAGTACTAAATGAACAGATATGATATATGGATTTCAGTAAAATCTTTGGTACATTATCTTAAAACAGAACAGATGACATGTCCCAGATGCATGTACAATTACCCACAGGAAGACAGGTGAATGATATTGGGAAGCCAGAAGCTGGAATTTGGCCCTGTATTTCAATGTATCTGGTAATCATCTTGAAGAAGCACAGACAATATTTGCATGAAAATTCATGAAGTGCAAAGGACCAAAAGGATGCTGATGGTCATCAACATTCTTATCTAAAATACAAAAGTTTACAGAATAAAAATACATAACAATTGCCATATATACCATACTTTATGACACGCTAGGTCCTCAAGCAGATGTAGGACACTCCTTATGCACACCCTTATGTACACTTGCAGTACTATGCCAATCAGAACAGAAGAGATGAGGAATCTTGAGACTACCAAGGCAAGAAAGGCATTTCAAGACCTAAGATGATAAACTTGAAAAGAGAGGTGAGGAAATTGCGTGAATGCTGTCTCAAATAAACGATGTCTAGAGTAAGAAGAAAGCCAGTGATTTACCTACAAGCAACAATATGATTGTTTATAGAAAGAACAATTAGTCTTGACAAGGCAAAAGATGATGGGTTAGACTAAAGGAAAAACTGCTACATGCAGCTTGAGAAGTTTCAAGAGTAAAATGATGATACTCACAGCCTTTTTTATCTGAACTCACTGCAAAAGAAATCAACCAAGTCCAATATGATTTAACAAGTCTGTGGCAAGTATCTGCTGGTAACTGAGTCTGAATCTTCCTTGGGGTTTTTATGGGGTTTAAATTTCTATGTGATTTTATCACTCAAGTTTCAGTATCCAAGAAGCAAATCAAGATACAGGCCCAATTCCTTTTCTACCTTTCCATTACCCTGAACAGAATCAACAGTCTTTTAAAATGGAGCATAGGAAGTTGCAATCTTATGCAATGATTCACAGTAGATATATGGAAGAATTTTTTTTTTAAATGAGAGTGATGAAACAGTGGAAGAGGTTGCCAGAGAGAGGTGGTGGATGCCCCATCCCTGGAAACATTCAAGGTCACACTGGGTAGTGCCCTGAGCCACCTGATCTAGTTGAAATGACCCTGCTCATTGAAATGGGATTGGAGTAGGTGACTTTTAAAGATCCCTTCCAACTCAAACTATTATATGATTTAAAAAAACCCACCAACCCAAACTACTATATTTTGCATATGATATGAGTATGATATGAAATTTAAAGAAAGATTTGGCCACAGTTTCATCTGGAATAGCCCTGGTGTAGTGGTTTGGTTCAGATCGTCTCTTACTTATTTTACCTCTGTGACATAAGAATTAGGAGAAAACAAAACAGGCTCAAACTTAAAAGACTCTAAGAAGTTTATTAGCAGACCTAAAAAGAAGGAAACAAAAGTTAGAATCAGATTAAACCTTTACAACACTTTTCCTCCCCACACTTTCTCCATGCTGGATAATGTAGAAACAAGCCTTAAGATTTCAGTCAGTTTACCACCTTATAATCTTTCCAGTTCACGTAAAGAAATAGGAGTCTCTGAGTCTTTCTTGCTGACCCTATGGAGACATCCCCACTAGAGACAACTCTCTTATGGGTTCAATATCACAGCAAAACAGCCGCCCGGGAGGTTTCTGCTTGCAGTGAGGAAAAAGAGTCCCTAACCTCGAATCACCGCCTTCCCACAGCTGCTTTTCGAGGGTTTCAATTTGAGCTAACACGGGGTGTCAATTTAAGGCTGAGACCTTCAGGAGCAAGGTCTTCTTCACTTATCTCTATGAGCAATCTTCACCTCTAGGAACTGGGGTCATCTTCGCACTGACCCCTCCTGGTTCCTTTGTACGGTCGGTTCAATCAGTGGATCAGTCCACATCCAAGGGTGGGACCATGCCCCCCACCCACTAGGCAGCCAAAGATTCTGTCAGTCCATACCAGAAGGTGGGACCCCTCCCCACCTACTAGGCAGAATCAACTTCAGGTGTATTGCACACCCCTCCAGGTGAAGGTAAAACTGAGTCCAAACACTCTGGAGCCACAGGAATAAAGAGAGAAAGTGCAGAGGCACCTTAACTCCCAATTGCTCTACCCCCCTCTGATGCTCTATGAAATTACAGCAGGGACTCCCATAGTCCAGTTCATCCCCAAAGGGTTTCTGCAACAGAATTTCAGCTTCCAGGTTTGAAGCATCTCCTCTTTCTTTTCCCTCAGGGTTTCAGCCCTTCCATCTTTACTGACTTACACCTTAGGGTGCCTCTTCAGGTTCTTTCTGCTTTCTCTCTGGGAGAGGATCAGCATTTTCAGGCCCATCTGTTCTGAAGAAATCTTAACAGCACTAACAGGGTAAATCTCACCCCGGCCGCGGCTGGAACTTCTCTTATCTCTCTCGGTCCCATGATCTCTGCTGGGGGAGTTGGAGCTGAGCTCTGCCGTGGCAGTGAAGGGGGGGGGGGCCGCTGCCAGCCCAGCTCTACCTGCATGGGGCAGGGCTGGGGGGCCCAGAGGGAACAGGGCCCGTCCCGGGGGGCAGCTGCCTCCTGGGTCGGGCCAGGCCGAGCAGGGCCCGGCCCGGCCCTGGGGCCGCAGGGCCCGGGGGCCCAAGTTGCCTCCTTGATGGCCGGAAGTCCAGAGAGAGCTTTCCCGGGCTCTGTCTATCTTAAAATGTGATTCGCAGAGGCGTGTCAAACTCCTAAGTGGCTTAAAACCTGTCAATAATCAAGTCAGACAATTGATTGGTTCTGATCCGAACCAGAAGGACCCTTTGCAAGAAAAACCCCTTCCGTGTCAAACCACAACACCTGGGGAAGCTCTGCAGCCAGCCTGATGGAGTTCATTCAAATGGAAAAAGAGATTCTCCTCCTGAGTCACCAAATCTCCAAGAGATTGAAATGGATTCAGCAGATACCACAGTCATAGAAAAACAGTTTACATTGCGCTTCCATACTGTGTTGTTAGCTCTCTAGTATCTCCTGAATAACACCAAGCAAAAACAGAGAAACTACCACTGCCCATGTCCACCCTGGAATCTTTCCATGAAAGAGAATTCAACATAAAGGGAGTATGAATTCACTTCTCCTTTGATTTTGCAAGCAGTTTTGGATGAGAGGACTGATCAGCTCTTCTCCTCTCACCATCTTGTGTTGACTGAAAGGTGTATGAGACTGTTACCAAACAAGAGTGTTGGAATTGCAAGAAATCCATTACATATTTTCTGGTCTATAAAGTATAACCAAAGATGTTTCACTACAAACAGAAGTTCCAATAACTATTTATCCAACTGTTTTACAGTGTCAATGCTGAATGCAGTAACAGAAGTTGTTTTGTGTAGAAGTTTTCATCCTCATGTTTTGAGGTTTATTCCTCATGGCATTAATCTTCTCTCATATAGTATCTGATTCTGATGAATTCATAACATTGCACATAGTGATTCAAAAGGAATCTCATAATATCACAAAAGAAAACTCATACCTTGTAAAATCAGTCCTTCACTATTGGATCCTAATTAAAGATGGAGTGTTTGTGCAGCCCCAGTTCTAAATTATGTTGGTTTTTATGAAAAACTGCTTCTAAACTAAATTCAGCAGTTCAGACTCATTTTTGATTTTTATAAATGAAAATAATTATATAATATTTTTCTCAGTTTAACAGATAAAATATTCAGGTCCATTAAATATGAATCTGTTTTCTTGCCGCTGGTCAAACAAGAAGAACAGATGTCAGCTCCTTTCCTTCTCCCCAATGCAGTCTCTGCACAGTAGGACAAGTTCTCTTATCCTCTCCCATTTGATTCCCTGTCTATTGCTTAAAGGATTGCAAACCTCATTGTTAGATTGGGATCTGGATGCCAGAGCGGAACTGCCACAGACTTTTAACCACGCTGGCCTAGTATATTGGGTAAAAGGGTCAGTATAAAAAAAATACAAATCATGTGAAGTTGTTCCTTGTAAATTTCTGCAGCAGTTATTGAAATTTACTCTGCCTAGAGGATTAGATTAGCATACCAGTTAGTACTTTCACATTCTCCTACACGGTCAGCAATTTGCCACTGGACTTAGGCTATTCTGTTACACAGCTGAAAGATCTATTGTATGAACAAGAATATTGAAAACACCATAAGTGAAACAAAGTGTACAAAAACATACCTCAGCTAGTGGTGGCACTCTGATACCTATGCATCTTAAATTTCCATTGATGTTAGAGGAAAGATTTCAGATAAATGCAGGTCTAGTCTTATGAAATCACTTATAGGGTAGCTTATAGCATTGATTTCTAAAGTGAAATTGAATTTAAAATGAAGAAATAAAACTTGACAAATTAAATAAAACCTCAGCTTTTTTCTTCATCATTGAAAAATCACCAATAGAAACAGAAACATGTTACAATGTCTTCATGAACTTTACAATGTTAAAAGATGATATATGGGAACATAACATCAAAATTAACCTCATCATTATGAGTATGCCTTCATTCATTTAAATATGTTTCTCTCCAATCAAAAAGAAAAAAATAAACCAATGAGTGGATGAGATCTGAGCCATGGTAATATAACTCTCCATTTTAAAAGACTATATAACACACAAAACTATTTTATGCTATCAACATGTGACAGATTTTTGAAAGAAAATGTTCTTCTGTCTGCAGGCCCACTATGTGTGTAGAAGTTCTAAACAAACATTAGGAATTTCACCAGTAGAGCTGTATGAAACTTAAGTTTCCAATTGAAAAATAATCCCTTGGATTTTTCTAATTCAGATTTTTTTTTTTTAGATTCTGATTTTGATTTTTTCTCCATGGACTATCACGATGAATTATAATTCAAAGTGTTTCCCCAGACAGAAAAAATCCCACAACTCCCCCACCCCTCCAAAAACCCCCTAAACCCCCAAAGATAATTCAACCTTATTTAACTTCCCAATTTTGCATGTGCCTGAAAATGTATACATTTCACACTGAGTACATTTTTGCATTCGTCACAGATTTGCCACTGTGTGAATTCATCCCAAAATGGTCAAAGTGACAAAATACAAGTGCTCTATGATAAATGCCCCATTTTCATTAAGCATAATTGATACTTTTTCCAGAAGCGTGTATCTTGGCAAATACCTTTTCTGCCTCAATTCTTCATCCCCAGGGGGGCACTTTTAGATTCAAAATTAAGTAAACAGCACCCTGATGGTTTATTTCTGAGAAGTTCCTCATTGAGTCAATAGTATCCTGTCCCATTATATATTGAAAATACGCAAACTTGTCAAGCTTTAAACACTTCTGTGGCAAATATTTCTTATCCAGTTCATCTGAAAGATTTATGAAAGCAGGTTAAATTCAGGTTTTAGTTCCAATGTTCCATACAGCTCTTACTAGAATATACAGCCATCATTTTGGATTTGTTCCTTTGGAAATAGATTGTACATATTCAAGACTAAATTCTGCCTAAGAAAACATATCCCTGTAAAGCTTCACTGACTGCATGCTCTAGAAACAAGTCATTCAGCTTTCCAGGCTAGGGGGCATCATTCATTGCTGAGTTGGCTAAGTACACTGCTCTGCAGAGCTAAGACAAGGTCATCATCATTCTACTCCACTCATTTTCTACAAGAAATTACATTTTAAAGCACTGTCTGGCAGAAGTGAGAGTCTGCCTTCCTATGGAAATGCTAAAAATGTATCCCCATTCCAGTTTACCTTATTGACATCCATTCGCAACTTCTCATTGTTGGCACTGGCAGCTTTTTCTGCTGCTTTCTTTTGACGCTGAGGTCCCCTGCCAAAGAAGATGTAGTTGACCAATGCGTACTCCAGCAGAGCCATGAAAACGAAGACAAAACATCCCATAAGGTACATATCAATGGCTTTCACATATGGAATTTTGGGAAGAGTCTCTCGAAGGTGGGTGTTAATTGTTGTCATTGTGAGCACAGTTGTGATTCCTGGAAAAAAGATTTGACAAGTTAACTGATTGAAATAATTTTAATTTTCTAGAATTTAATTTTCATACTATTTAAATGCTAGAGTTTAAAAATATGGGTTTTTTTCCCCTGGTGGAAAAAAGACATCTCTAACCTCTATCCATATTCATAGTATCCTAGAAAGGCTTGGGTTGGAAGGGATCTTCAAAACCATCTAGAACCACGGGAAGGGAACCTTCCACTAAACCACTGCCCATAACCTCATCCACCCTGGCCTTGAACATCTCCAGGGATGGGGCAGTCCCAGCTCCAGGCAACATGATCCACTGTCTCATTACACTCACAGTGACAAATTTCTTCCTAAATTCTAATCTAAATCTACACACTGTCAGTTTAAAGGCATTCCCCTTTGTTCCAAATCCCTCTCCAGCTCTCTTGGAGCCCTTTTAGGCTCTCAAAGGTGCTCTAAGGTCTCCCTGGAGCCTTCTCTGCTCCAGGCTGAACAATTCCAACTCCCTGTCTTCATAGAGAGAGGTGCTCCAGACACACAATTATCTTTGTGACATTTACAGCCTGTCAAGGTCCCTCTGGATGGCATCTCTTCCCTCCAGCATGTGGGCCACTCCACACAGCTCGGTAACTTGCTGAGGATGCCCTCAATCCCACTGTCCATGTTGCTGACAGAGATATGAAGCAGCACCAATCCCAACATGGACCCTTGAGGATACATGTCACTGGTCTCCACTTGGACATCAAACCGTTGACCATGACAGTTTAGGTGCAACCTTCCAGCCAATTCCTTATCCACTGAGTTGTCCATCCAAAAAATCCATGACTCTTCAGTTTAGAGAGAAGCATCTCAGGCATAACAGTGTTAGATGCTTTGCACAAGTCTAGGTAGATGACATCAGCTGCTCTTCCCTCATTCCACCAGTGTTGGGACCCTGTTATAGAAGGCCACAGATTTTGTCAGGTACAACTTGCCCTTGGTGAAGCCAGGTTGGCTCTCATCAATCACCTCCTTACTTTCCATGTGCCTTAGCATAGCTTCCAGGAGGATCTGCTCCATGACCTTGACAGGCACCAATGTAAGACTGACAGTTCTATAGTTCCCCAAGTCTTCTTTTTTTCCCCCCATCTTAAAAAGAGAGGCTTTACTTCTACTTTTCCAGTCAGTGAAACTTCACCAGCTTCTCAAATACGATAGAGTTTTAGTCAGTTCATTCACCAGTTCCCTCAGGACCTGCAGATGCATCTCATCAGGTCCCATGGACTTGTGCTTGGGATCCTCAGGTTCCTTAGATGGTCTTAAACAAGATCCCTTAAGCAGGTGTTTCTTCATTCTCCCAGTCCCAGCCTTTGCCTCCTGCAACTTGGGCAATGTGTCTGAAACACTTGTCCATGAGAGCAAGGCATGAAAAAGGCATTCAGTACCTCAGTCTTCTCCAGATCCTGGGTATCCAGGCCTCCTGTTTCCTTTCAGAGAGGACTCCCATTTTCCCTTATCGTCTTTTAGTATTGAGGTACCTATAAGAGCTTTTCTGGTTGCCTTTGATGTCCTGGACAGATTTAGTTCTTTCTCAGGGCTTTAGCTTACCTAACCTGATCCCTGGCTGCTCAGACATTTTTTGTGTATTTCTCACAGGCTGCCTGACCTTGCTGACACCCTCTGTAGGCTTCCTTTTTGTGTTTGAATTTTTTCAGGAACATCTTGTTCAGTCCTTATCTTGGACTTGGATTTTTTGCATAGCATAAAAACCACTACACCTATAACAAATTGAGCTCAGTCAAACAAACAGTAGTTGGATTCCATAAGTATATTTTTAACCAGCTAAATTGCTACCTTCTGTAATGAGTCTCAGTCAAAAATTACAGGCTACAGCCACTGTTATCTTACTTTGCTCCAGTATTTTTAGGATGTCTGCAGTCTCAAATTCTTAAGGTAAAATGCTACACAGAAAGGTCTGGCAAAACTGAGGTGTATTCTATAACATTAAAATGTCAAATTCTAAATGGCATCTTTTATGGGGATTTACTTATTTTAGTTATACAAGAGGCCTACTGGCAGGAATCAGTCTGATTAAGACAAAATTTGGCAGTGGACAGATATTTATTTTTGTAACACGCTTGTTATGATGAAGAACACAGAATAAACAAACACACATGGGACTAGTGATGAGATATACCAATACTCTGGAGATTAATTAGGGAAACAGTTTTGCTTTTGGAATGTAAGATAACAGTAAGAAAAAAATAATCATAGACACTTAAAATTGTTTCGTTTGGAAAAGACCTTTCAGTTCATTGAATCCAACATTTAACCCAGCACTGCCAAGCTCACCAGTGAACCATATCCCCAGGCACCACATCTACACATCTTTTAAATCCCTTCAGGGATGGTAACTCCACCAGCTCCTGGAACAGCCTCTGCCAGGGCTGGACAATTTTTGGTGAAGAAATTTCCCTTAAGATCTAATCTAAAACTCCTCTGGCATAACTTGAGGCCATTTCCTCTTGTCCTTTCACTTTTGACTTGGCAGAAGAGACCAACCCCCAGCTGGCTGCACCCTCCTTCCAGGGAGCTTTAGAGAATGAGAAGGTCCCCCCTTGAGCCTCCTTTTCTCCAGGCTGAGCTCCCCCAGCTCCCTCAGCTGCTCCTCATCAGTCTTGTGCTCCAGACCCTTCCCCAGCTCTGTTGCTCTTCTCTGGACACACTCCAGCCCCTCAAAGTCTGTCTTGAAGTAAGGAGACTCACTTTCAGATTTGAGGCACAGTCCCCACCCTCAATGTAAGGACAAGTGAACTATACAACCCTAGTAAAACTTTACTTAATTCCTGAAATGAAAAGCAATTTATAATCCATAACACAGTGCTCAATGTGTGTTCTGGACTGCCATGGGCAAAAGCAAACTAAGTGCATTCTTTTCAGAGAAAAAACAAGCAGCAAAAGAACAACAGAATATGTTGAGACAATTAGGCTAATTTTGGTTACAATGATTATATAGTTAGCTGATTCATACATGAAATCACTTTAATATTTATTTAAATTCTGATGATTTAAATGCTGATTCAAATAATACCATGCTTAACAAGCCAGACCGAAAAAGAGCTAACAGATATTTTTTTTTATTTTCAAATCATGCACTATCCACTAAGTCAGAAGCTAGAAAAAATGTTCAGCTAATGCACACTGCATGAGATGTGTAAAAATGCCTACCTAAAGCAACTCTTGCAGCTGAAGCATCATAATTAATCCAGAAGGAAACCCAGGACAGGATAGTGATCAGAATAGAAGGCATGTAGGTCTGCAGAATGAAGTAACCAATGTTTCTCTTAAGTTTAAAGCTGAGAGACAGCCTTGGGTAGGCACCTAAAAGAGAATATTTGGTATGGCCATAATTTATTTGGATAATGCCTGAAAACATTTTTCTTTTCTGTCATTTTGGTTTTATTGTTTCATTCAACATAGAGTATACTCAGAGTTGAAAGATCCAAGATATTCAGCTGCAGAATTTCTAGCAAGAATTAGGATTAAATAATCTTTTATGTTAAGGGTACAAAGATGCTCTAGGTGCATATCTGCTGGTAATGATAACATTCAACAATCAACAGCCAAAATACATGTCAGAGCAACAAAGCATAGAAATGCCTCTTCCCTGACAAACTGTCTTATGTCAACTTCAGTGTAACCTTTATCCTAAACTTCTCTCCAAGAAAGGTAACACTTGTCTTTTGTCACAGGACACCAGAAATATCGTAGTGTATGAAACACCTGTTGATATGGGTGCCTAGAAATAATTTTTCAAGTCCCATTTCTGCTTAATTTTGAAGAATTTGGGATCTACAATCCTTCTGTAGTCCCTCCAAAGATGATTTCTATCCATATCTGGAAAGTGAGTTTTAAAGATAATTTTTTTAACACGTCTTATAGGTTTTTCAAGTAGGTAGAAAACATCTCCTAGAAACAGCTCAATCCAACTCTTGCTTCTCTTGAAAAATTTGATGTCACCAAAATACGTTAGTTATTTATTGTTTTGGTATTTATTTAATGAAATCCAATCTGATTTTCTGGTCCGTCTCAGAAAGCAGCTTTTCAGCCTTCAGAAAGTCATACTCTTATGGGAATAGGCTAAACTGAAAATCCTAGAAGAAGCATTTTAAAGACTTTACATTGAAGACAAAATAATTAGTCTAATACATCCCCAACTTGGCAAAAGGAACAAATAAAAATAGGGAGATAAGGGTTCCTAAATTTCCTACACTCTGGCTTTTTACTTGTTGGGTTTATGGCACAGAGGTGCGTAACTGGCTTAATTCATTTTCACAGGAAAACAGAAAATGCAGCTCATTTGATGAGCCTTAACATGACAGATTACTGTGCCCTCTTCATATGTTAATGAACGATGCCTTATACACTACAAGAAGCTGTAATAAAAACTTCTGCTTTCCAAATTCACAGCTGCTGCTCTATTTTATTCTAGTTTTTAAAATTATTGCTCCCCAACTGCACACTAAGAATTAATCCAATTTTAAAAGTATTTAAAAGAATTTCCCTTTTAACTTCCCCTCCACAAACCTGTAGAGAAAACAACATTCTTGGTGATAAGCTTGTAGTCTACAATAGAGAACTGTGGCAGTTCGATCTTTGTCACTCCTGTGACTGCATTATCACCCCCACGCCAGTAAAATTCAATGTCATCTGTTGTATAGCCATCTATAAAAACAGGAATAAACAAGTGAGATACACATCTCTTCTGACATCATGGGTAACAGTTCATTAACTTAAGATATATAAAATATATTTCTAAAATTAAACCATTTATAAACATACAGACACAGGTAATTCCAAATATAACTTCAAAAGGCAATCCTAGGTGTTATTTTAATATTTATTTGGTTCGTATTTTTTTAAGATATATTATATGAATGTATCAACAAAACAAACCTTTAAAACCAAATTAAGACTGTGCACATCACATCTCTAGATAGCAACTGTACATTGGCTTAAGGTAACTTCTGATCCCAAGGCTGGATAAAACAGCACGAGTTTGCTGTAAGTTCTTTCCCTGAGCTGAAACATCAGCACTGGCAATGTTTAGTTTCCAGTTGTAAAAAACCCCAGCATAATTCTTTTTCTAAAATGGCTTGAATGCAGCAAAAGACAGCCACATTCAGTGAGGCTTGTAAGTGGCCTTGTAAAAAGCAACTATAGCAAATGCAGCAACACCCATCAGTGGCAAAAAAGTACCCACAAGAAATCAACCAAACAACAAAAAACTCCCAGCACCCGAAAAGCCACCCCAGAATACAGCATATGTTCACACAGTCATAAACATTTGCATGAAAAAGCAATCTGGGCTCCCAAATGGCAGCTGAGCCAAGTTGCACACTCCAGAGTTGGTGTACAGAAATGCTCATGAGACATCAGAAATAAATCTATTGCAAAACTAGGAAATAGGATATTCATTACTGTTTCATAATTCATTAATCTAAAGATTTTTGTTATCAAAGCTGTAAATAAAATCAACTCAAACACAGACTAATGACTATGACTTTTTTGCAAACTGAGATAATAAATATTATATCTATAACCTTGATTTTAAGTTCTCATCCACAGACAAAGGACAAATTCGTATACTAAACACCATTTTAGAGTGCTCAAATACTACTGAATTTCAAGGAATAATGCATAGAATTTATAAAATTGTTCCTGTGCATCATTATTTTTGATAATCCAAGTAGAATCCAGGTATACAGCATTAGCAGAAGGCAAGCAAGTTTGAAGACATTAACCAAATAATCTGCAAAACCACTGAAACTACCATAAAAATCTATCTAATACACACAATTTAAAGAAGTATTTTGGTAGATACATTCCTATAGTATGTTGATAGCAATTCCAGAGTTTTGTATAAGTAACTCTTTGACTTTCCTGGTCACCTATCTGTCTTCAGAAAAGAGGCAGACAGTTTACTCATGTTTCCCTGCCTAGGAACACTTTATATTTGTCAAGACTCTCTCTAGGCTTACAAAGAGACAAATAAAATCTAAAGTAAAATAAAGATGAATAATTATATTGGCTGATCTTGAGATGTAAAAGCAACTTACTGTACTCCATGTTATGAAAAACATAAAAGAACATCCTCAGAGAGTTTAGGAAGGTTAATATTACTTTTTTGGGAGTATCTATGTTACATTTTGTTGATATTCTATCTGACATCTACTCTGTCCTCCAATGGCAAGTTCCAGATTCTAATACCATTTACTGAACTTGGTGGGATTAATCATGGCAATTTTTTTAATTCTGAGGTAACTAAGCTGTTAAATCTCACAGCTAATAAATTGATATTTTATTTTTGTTTATTTCTGAAAAAACAAATGCTAAAATAAGTTTCAGCAGGGAAAAATCCCATCCCAAGAGAAAAAATGTTTATAAAAAGCCCAAATGGCTTTTTATTTGATTATATTTTTTAGAATATCTGTTAGAAGAGCTTTTTTTGTCCTACTGGCTATGAACAGTTTAGCCTCGAACTGTCTAATCATACCAGGGTTCACACAACAGAACTCCAGGACTGACATTCCAGCAGACTGCCAAATGCTTCATTCAGCATTACCCTCTACCAGGAAGATGTGGTTCAGCTTCTCCCTGGATTCTCACAGCCTTAACACTAAGGAAACATTGACAACTACTTAGGAGAGAGGAATGCTTTGATACTGTCACCCAAAAGTTCAAACTGAAGATTCCAAACTCCGCAGCTCTGTGTGGCTTTGGGGAACACTGAGCAGAATTCCCTGCTGCTTAAGGGACTTACACTGGGCAAATGCTAAGCTGAGACTGACCCAGAATGACAAGACTTGTTAGTAGGTATTGATGAGTAGAATTTCAGGAAGTCTCTTTAAGCTTTCATTACAATGCTGCTCTCTCTTTCCAAAAAGGATAAATTATCCCATTCATTTCATAGCGTGGAGAAGGAGACAAAAGAATATTACAGTCATCTGCACATTAATGCTCTTGTTCGCTGCTAAAGTACCCGAGGATAATTTAAGTCTAATATCTGCAAAACATCTGCTAAAAGATAGAATGGGCCTGTTCATGTCTGTAGTTTTACAGTAAAGTCCAATTATCTGTGGCTATAATAAACTCCTTCTGCAGCTATCTGGGACTCTAAACAACTTACTTGCAAGTAAAATTATTTAAATATGAACCTAATTAAAGCAGTAATAAGCAGTCTAGAATAAACAATCTGGTGGCTCTTCACAACAAAAAAGAATAATTAATAAAGTTGGTTCAATATTTCTAATATATCAGACCACATGTTGGCAAAGTAGAAATGAAAGCATACTAAACCCAAAAGTGTTCCAAGTAATCTTTCCAAAAATATGAGTTTAGCACAGAACACTATTTGATTTATACTGTAACACAACTGTTGGTTTACTATATATTAAATTGTAGCTCTGCTGCCAGCAGAGAGTATCTGATCGATTGCTTTTCCCTCAATCATTTATATATCATCATCAGCACGATTTACTTCACATTCACAAAGTTCAATCTCATTTCTGCCACGCATCACGCAGTGGCAGTCAACTGAATCAATACATTGTCCCGGTAATATGGTGCCAATCCTGAGAGAAGGAAAGCATTCTCAACTCCTGTTAACAGTGGCAGGGAGTTTATCATCGTGCATACATTGAGGAATGACAGGTGATGAAGCACTGTAGAGGAAAACCAAACTACTAGTAGGATATAAAATAAAAACCTCTTCATGTAGAAACTATAAAAGCACCAATTTTTTTCCAGCCTATTCAAGAGAAATCTCTTTAAATACAAACAACCTAAAATGAAAGCTGCAGCATTACTGACTGAAAATGAAAATATTTAGATGATGTAGGCACCTCCACATTTAGACACTAGACAATTATCAGAAACACCATACAATGGAAGAAAAGAAGTAGATTTTTCTGAAAAACTCAGGATTTATCAGGATTCACTACCTCACAATGCTGCAGTTTGTACGTGACAGCCGGGAGATATTTTACATCTACACAACTGCAGTGTGCACTGCGTAGGAATTCAAGCCGTCCACATTACTGACACTATGGCAGCACCTGGAGACTAAAGATAAGGCATCTATTGATGGGGGGGGGGGTGGGGTGGAGAAAAAATTACATAAACATGCAACACAGTGAAAATGTGCCTAAAACAAAGGGAGGATTCTGAAGCCATGCCCTAATCTCTCTCTGCTCTGAACCATCAGCAATTTGTGGGAGCTTGGGCAATGCACGTACACATCCTGCATCACCTCTGAGCTATGGAGAATCAATTCAGCATTGACAAGGAGACACAGGAGACAAAAGGTTCCTGCTGGAAACTGTTTAAATCCTACCTCCAGCTGCTAAAGCTTATCCAAATAAGTGTTCTCTAGTTACATCCTCTATCTGTGATTCTGAGCATTGTCAGCATGGAATTATGATGAAGCACAGGTCAGCTACTTCAAAATTTTTGCTGAGAAGGTCTGGAGACTTGGTGAAAGCTGGAATCACACCACTCCTCTGATCACTTGAGGTATTTGTCTTTGGTCACCAATATAAAACATATGAGAACTCAGTTTACAGCGATTCTGGATTTAAATGCTATTACAAAGCAACCACTTACAAGAACACCATATACCTGGTGGAGAATAATAGAGTTGCATTATACACATGGCATTTTTTGTGGAAAAAAATATCACATATGTACATTGCTATATACAAAAATCTATGGACTCATAGATACGGAATGAGTAACAAGCTATTTAATTTCTCCTGCTACTATCAAATGGATTTTCTTTGCCTAGACACTCACAATATGGTAGCTTCCCAAAATAAAATGGAGAGAACTCATGTATGATATTGATACCCAAATGAATGCTTTGATTACAAATATACAAAATATTCTTAGCTAGCAATTTAAGACATTAATTTATATAAATGCAGGTCACAGACTTTCAGACTAATGAAAAAACATGACATCTACAGGCCCTGTAAACTTAGATGAATGCTATAAAGAAATATTAAATTAAGTAATTAATCCTGTTTGGATAAGACTGTAGAATACGTTTAGTAGCAATACCTATGCATTTCATTTATTTTTAAAAACAGAACCACTACTCCCTCCTTTTTCAAGATTTTCTTCAGCAGTTTCGCATTTACATAGTAAACAGCAAAATTACTTATAAAATCATAAGCAACACACAAAGCATATTTTGAAATTCTGAAACCTTTCACATCACTCAAACTTGTTTCACTGCATCACTTCAGCCTTCACCATCCACTTATTTATTCAAAAACATAGCCAGAAAGTAAGTTATGGTGTTTCTTTGAATTTGCAGGGATGTTTAAAGCTGAGGTGCTGGACCAGTGGGGTGATACAAGGATGAGTAGGAAAAACAGAGTTTGTATGCCAGAGCAGTTGGAAAAAAGCACATCATACTTGTTTCTTCTCTTTCTCCTCCCCTCCAAATTCTGTCGATCCTCATAAAACATTAAAATTCTTACATTTCATTACAAAGGCTTTTTCTCCTAAGGCTCTGACGATTTGGATACAAAGAGGATGTACAATTTTCTGACTGAAATGAAATTCAATTGATTTTTAGATTAAATTGGCAACATTGTCAAAAACCAATCATCTCCGAGTTGTACAAATCGCCTCTTACTGGGGAGAGTAGGGTGGATCAAAGAAAGAGACAGAAATGTGATGCTGTAATAAATATATACAGCTATTAAAAAAAGAAAATGTCTTTTGATGAACAAATGAAATAACAAAATTGATTCCGGGCCTTAGAGTAGGATTTTCATGGTGTTAGGAGAGCCAAGTTTAATTTTCATATATGTACTTCAGGCTCATTCTTGCTTACAGGAAGCCTGGTAACTTACAGAATAGGTATCCTGGTGGAACTCATTAATTTTTTTTTATTTTTCCTAATGATTTCAGTGAAAAATCATCAGAGCTCTTCCTGCAAAATGCTTTCATAAATGTATTTCCACTGCTACACTATCTAGGAAAAGAAAGAGAGATCAGAAACAAACAGGAAGAACTGTATCCATGCAATAATACTCAAAAACCTTTTATCTCCTAGAACATAACAATTTCTTACAATCTTTCTACTTCCATAAGTTCAGTTACTCCCACCAGTATGAATGATCTAAAAAGTTTTTGGATTCAACACTGTGGAAATCCTGCAAGCATAAGAGCTCCTCACCCAGCAGGGACAAGAGTCTGTGGAGCAGAATGTGCCTGGTGAAAGGAAGGTCATGGTGCCTGAACTGGCACAGAAAGGGTGCCATGGCATCAGAACCAAGTTCATTCTGGAACTCCAGGGACAACTGGGCACTCTCTGGGTAGGCTGGAGCACAGATCTTTCCCATGTCCTGCACATAAGAACACTCTTCATCTTTTTTCTTCTGATTTCCATGATCCTTTTGTCCTGCAAATCAAGTGCTATGTTTATGCATTAAATATATCACAGAACACAATAAAGTGCAACACATATGGCTCAGCTTTATTTGTTTAAATGGTTAAAGTCAAGGGATTTCCATCACTATGGAAATCACATATCTGATTTCTGTAGGCAAACAAATAACATTAGATAATCATGAATGTTTTATACAGTACCCAGAAACATCCTATCCCCTATTTCTGCCACAGTTCATATTCCCTAACCCACTTACTTCATTTAGCAGACGACCTTTTCTGAGGATAAGGTTGACAGCATTATGTCAGCACATTGATTAAGTCTGGATCGTCTTGAGGGTTATTTCAGTGTAGCATCGTGGACATAAAAATCCTGCTAGCATGAAAAATCCTCGCTATTTTTCTAGTCCTGTGGGAGGCTTTTCTCTCTCACAGAAGTTGTTAGTAAGTTAGAAATCTGTGACCTTGTAAAGTTTTGTTTGTATTCAATAGAAAAGTATTTTGATAATGAATGTTTTAGGATTTTAGCCAATGACCCCAAGGGGGTGGTGTGTCTTTTTCCAATTAGCTTATGAAGAAAAGGTCTATGATATAGTGGGAATTAATTAATAAAGTCATTCTTCTTGGAGCATCATTCCTGCCTGCTGGTCTTCTCTCTCCCCTCCTCTCGGCCACTACCTGGGGGCCTGCTGTCATAGTATGATTGACATTAAGCAAATATGTAAGGAAAATATGGGTGGCAACAATTGTCAATATAAAGTTGAGCTAAATATATTTCTCACTTCCACTTCTAATAAAACAAAGAAGAAAAAGCCCCTTAATCTGTAAATTTAAAAAAACAAATTAGTATATGTTACACTTCTGCAGCAATTTCCTTATTAAACATACCACAGAAAAAAAGGAATTCCTGAACACACCAAGTAACTATGCGAGACATGACATATCTGTCCTAGACATAAAAGATGGGGGCAAGCTTAGTTTCATTTGCAATTAAAAGTGGACTGTGGTAGAAAACTGGGAAACTCAATATTAAGAAGCCCAGGATAATGAACTATTTTCTTAAAGCTCAATTTTATTGTCAGCTGAACAGAAGAACCGAGAAATTTACTTTCACTTCTCATAACGGTAGATCTTCAAACATGCAATAGGAAATTGCAATATGTAAACATTAAGATGATACCAATTATTGCTAAGGAAAGCAACGTTTAGGCAGAAATAAATTTCTGTTTAAATGTGAACTGCAGCTGATGTAAATAGAATAAAAATTAATACATCAATACTTAAGTGATCTATTTCAATGCCATTAAATCACAAAATGAACAGAATTCAGTTGAAAATAACCATTGAGAAAAGACAAGTGCAATCAGGTATAAGCAGACAATGGGCTTTTTTCCAGAGAAATCAACAAAGTGAAAATATAAATTATTTCCTATGTTTAAAGACTTAAGATTTTACTACATCATTCACAGCTATTTTCTTTCACATTTCAGTCAATGAAAGCAAGTCAAAGTTAAATAAAAAATAAATATCTTCAATACCACACTGGCATCAAAAATTGCTTACAGGAAAAGAAATGTTGCTTACCCTATTTCATGAGATTTAATCTCAGTCAGAGACAAAGCAAGTCCCAGAAAGCTGAGCTGTGAGATCCACATGGAAAGCAAACTTGGAATGCCAAAAGACTACTCAAGGTCTGTTTGAACCTTCTACCATGCCCAAACCCTCCAGTTGAAAGAGAATGATAGTGTACATGCTTTAATAAACATGGCTAAAAATGTTCAACTGAACAATTCAGTAAATGAATGATGCCTCTCATATGTTAACTGGATCATTTTATAAAGTCCATATATTTGCATGGGTAGTCTCATCAATCCAACAATCAAATATGAAATCTCTTTTGTGTTTTTAAATGAGGGATATGTGAAAGTAACCACTCAAATAGGAATGTGTTCTTTTGGCATAATATTGAAGAGCCAGCTAGGGTGCATATGGAACAATTTTTTGTACTTTGATGCATATATGTATATAAATAACCACACTGAATTTTTCAACTGTATTCTGAAAAGATATTTGAAAGATTGATGGAAATGTCTTAACCCTCAACTCTTTGTGTAAAACTGAACACTGTTTCTGATCTTTGAAAATAATTGTTAGCAACTGTCTTTTACCTTTGAAAGGCCACATTTCAGGAACAGAACTTGTAAAATGTACATCCACACTGAGTGGGTGTAAATGACATTATTTTCTCCTCTCTTCCTTCAGTAAGGACAAAGCTCATATAGGGGAAACAAATACTTATATTTGCACCCTACCATGGATTTCATCACTGCAGCCTGTACTCATCTTCATGATTTGAACTGATTCCTAAACTTTTATCTTATTTGACTACATTAAGTAATTTATGCATAGGAAAATTGCTGTCAAAACAACTATATATGATCTGGAAATTATGAAGGCAATTGAATATCATTCTCTATACACAAACAAATCTCACTATTTACTTATTTCAGAGAAGACTTCATGAAAAGACTCTCTATGCTGTTTGCTCTTTTATCTGATTTAAGAATTGGTCTTTTTGAAACTGGAAATAGAAATGAGGGGTATAGCCAAACAAATGAATCAGCAAAGCATCATCTTCACAAGCTCAATTTTTCAATGCCTTAGATATGTAAGACCAAATGTTCTACGTTTCCCGCAACCCACTATCAGCGTACATTTTGAATGATGATGTACATTAAAAAAAAAGAGGAAAAATGAACAACATCTGGCAACCTTAACCTTATTTATAAAACTGCATTAATATTCCACTCTGCTTAATTATTCCACAGCTGTATTAAAAATACAAGGTAACAAGGAAAAAAATGCAATTTATAGAAGACAGCCCTTCTGGTTTTGCCTGTGCCATTTTTTCAACTTAGAAAAATATTTATTCATTATGATATGTTAGCTTGCAGAGCAGTGTGAGGTAATATTCTGAAATATTATTCCATCTTTGCCTGAAGCATATCACAGTATCTAAAACACTTCTACTTTTAGGTAAAGAACTGGTTATGAAAGTTGAGGAACATTGGTCTCATAGACTGTCCAGCAGGAACATGCTAAAACCTCCTATTACCAAGAGTGAAACATCATTAGAATGTAGAAATCCCCACAGGTTTTTACACATGTAGAATAAAGTTTAAACTTAACTGAACTTTCAGAAATTAATTTTCTTTTAGTAATGAGCAAGCTGTAATGAATGCTCCTTCTAAAGTCACCCGCATGTATAGATTAGGGAACTTTTTCTTTCCTATCGGGATAAGTCTTCCATCATCTACAAGATTTTCAAGGAGAATTACATGTACCTTTGATGTGGAGAACCATTTTTACAGTACCACGTGAATGAAGTTTATGGGAACTTTAATTATACACCATGATACAGTTAGACCTACATCATTATTTTCTAAAAATAGCAATAGTCCTGTAACATTTCTAAATGTCCTTCACACAGCCTGGTTGATATCAGAAACCACATTGCTGTCTCCTCAAAATATTTTAGTGGGAGTTGTATGCCTCAAGGCTGAGAGAATTTTCCTGCAGGAAACTCTGTTGTGACACCTCTATCATAAAAGACAGCACAGGCTTTTTGGAAGGATCCCAACCACTTTCCTAGCATGCTGAAAGAGGCCAGAATAGATTCTTTTGACATCCAGCCCTCCAGCTTTTAGAAATGGTATATAAAGAAAAATTATTTGATGGTTAACAAGATGCTAATGGTTGTGGATGGTTATGCACAAGGTAGCAGGAATTGGAAGTGTTTTAACAGGAGATGGGGACAAGGCCAAAGGAGAATCAAAACTGCTTCAGCTCTCTGCATTTATCTGGCACAGGAAACTAACCCTGAAAGTGTAAAACACACTGTTAAGCAGCTACTTCTGTAAATCCATGGCAGATGCAACCTCATCCTGCATTTTTTTCACTAGAAAAGTTCATTTGTCTAATAGTCCAGTGTAAAGTTTTGGCTTATATGTACCACAAAGCCATGTTAAATTCTACTCTATGGGTAATACCCTGTTTTACTCAGTATCTGGTATTCTCTGATCTGCATTGATGTTTCCAGGTACCATACTAAGTTTCATCACCACATTTCAGAAGTTTATATGTTCACAAAATTGTCTATAACTTTCTAACATTCACTTTTCTTCTGAGCTGCAACTCCAGGCATTGCTTGAGGTTAGGCCTGTTTAATGTAGAAGATATGACTGACACAAGAAAATGCCAACCCTTAAAGAGACTTATCCCTGCAAGCAGATTTTAACACACTGTTGAATTTTATTCTGTTTTCAACTAGCTCTAGTATTGTAACTGTGTCAATATGCAAATATGTATTACATAAGGTTGTCTCTTGGGCTGGAAAAGCAGGATATATGCATATAAATGTTCATTTAAAAGAACCCAGTACAATATTTTAACATACATAAAAAGAAATCAGCCTCAAATACAAAAGTTAAAGAACTACAACTTTTTGCTGAGAGCCCCATGTGGACTGCACCTCTCTTGTGTCTTTGAAATAAATACCCTTCTAGAAAAAAAATGAAGAGAAAAACACATGAATAATGTACAATAAATGATGCAGCAATGGAATATGTTATAATTAGTACTTCATAATCACTATACTTTCCTGACACAACTGCACAGATTCATTCTTGAAGGAGTTATGACTCAAATTCACCTCCAAACTACAATAAGACCTCCCCAAGAACACCAGTGTAATTATTTTCAGATAAACCTACAGTATTCCATACCTGTGTCTGTCTGTTTCTTATTTAAACTGCCTTTTCCCTTACACAGTGGCATTCGTTCCTAGCTTATCCTTACAACCCAAGGCTTATGTGCATTACACATGCCATTATCTACATTTATATTCCTATTTTCTAAGTTTGTCTTTCCTTTGGAAGTGTTATTCTCTATGTGTCTGTGGGCTTTATGAATCAGAAAAGTTGCTATTTGCAGGGAACATGTTGCTTTAGTGCAGAAGCAAGAAACTGAAAGTACAGTGGGGTCTGTTACCATAAATATGAAAATTAGATTCCTCCTCTGCTGTGCAGCATCCTCGATGTCCAGAAGGCTGTCACGGCACAGGAACACATCCATGAGGCAGGTATCTAACAGTCACCTTTTAAACATGGTTATCAAACCATTGTCCTATCTGTGGTGCTCCCAACTTTACATCATTAAATTACTGCTATACTCATTTATGTTACAAGTACACGTATGCTGTAGTATTTTTCAGGAATATTTTCTTACTAATAATTGTAAAAAGCAAGTATTTGTCCAAAGCTTAAAATGAAAGGCCTCTCATATGGCAAAGAATAAATGTGAAACAAAACTTATTTGGAAGGCACTAAGTTAAAGATAGTGAGCTCTCATTAGAATTTTATCATGTCCTTGTGTCACAAGTTAGAAGTGGGAACACTGAAAAACTGACCTGACCCAAGCGGTTTTTAACAGCCACTCTGACTTGGAACATCTCATGGAGCAGTTAGACAAATGGAAGGTATTCAAACCCAATGTTTTCCTGGGCACAAGGTCTGTAATAACATCAAATTTGTGTGTAGAGTGGTGAAATAGCTAAGAATACTTTCATTAATACTTTATTAATACATTCATTACCTTCCCTGTACCAAGAACAGATACAGAAAGACAGACTGAGTCTGAATCTTGCTTTGTAAAGTATCAAGAGCTGTTGAAACAAACAAACAAAAAATGTTTCAAAGTCAATTAGGAAAAAACAGGACACTTTTTTCTTCAAGGAAACCAAAAACCATCCACATCTGCAAACTCATAACAATGCAGTGCTGTTTAAAAGTTGTCAGTACAGATACATGCAAGCACAAATATGAAAGGGATGAACTGAAGCAGCTATCCCTGGAGGCCCATTAGACTCTTCATTTTGATGGAAATGTCTGGCCATTAATAATGGTAAATACTAATGAGTACCATAAACATAAATGTATGTGACCATAAAGAATGGGTCATCCTCAACCACTGGAAAAACAAAGGACCTGTGGTCACTTTTGTGAATACCAGAAACCCAGCAACAGGAGGATGGAGAGGAGCAGCTCTCTGAGAGGATGCACCACATTCAGTTGTAGTAATTAAAACAACCTCTACACCTTCTTGGGCACACCTTAAACTGTCATGCAGTTTACTGTACACATGGCTGAGACCAAAAAAAAAACAACACCCTTCCAATATCAGATTATGAAATACACCAACGTCTATAGAACACTTAAAGGATCTAGTAATTTTAAATGCTAAGTTTATTTCCAAGTTTTTTTTTTTTTAATTTGTTTTGATTTTGGATGAAATTGAACACATAGAAGGCAGCTGGTCAGCTTAATTACAATTAAGAAAAAAAAAAATTTGTTGCACTTTTGTCCTCTTCACTAAACCAAATGTATTCATGACCTGTCTATTATGGCTATTTGATACATCATTAAACATAGAAAATAGCTCTATATTATTAACATTTTTGGTAGGATCACTGCACTTGGAAGAAGGTTGGTAGCTGAAGATATGGAACTAACATAATACCAACAGTTGATGAGGCTACTGGTAAACTACCAAGCAATCCATTTTTAAAAAATTCTGAAAACATATTAAAAAATATGCCACATTTCCTTATGAATATTCAGATTTTAAAATGTTTAACCACTCTAAGTAGCATAATTACAGAGTCTAATACATAAAGCTATGAATATAAACAAACAACTAGCTACAGACATTCTCTACATAACTTAAATATCAAGTATATCAAGAAAGATCCCATTTAAATAACAACTAATATTAGGAAAAAGGAAAAACAGGAAGTAATTATCAAATTTATAATTGTTGTACATGATAATGGCAACATACACATGGATTTATATCAGAGCTGCATGTCCAGCAATGATACCTTCTTTGAAAAAGAATTTTCCCTGCCTTAGATGAGAATAATCTTTTAAGTGAGCAGAAATACCAGCAGCTGCACTTATATCATCTGTGCTCTGCAGAGTTACTGTATGTTAATATTTCAGAATCATTTGTAACTCAGAAAACACAGTGAGAATTTTGGTCTGATGAAAGGCAATGATACAGGGACAGTTGCTCAGATGGGACTGATTATTAATAGATTCCTGAGAGTTTACACCTCTTGAGGATCTACCAATAAATGTTTTTCAACCAGAAAGGTGATCAGAAAGAATGTTGGGCTAATCATGGGTGCTTATTTTCAGCTAGTTTTACCATCATTACAACACTAGGCTGCATTAGAAACTCATTCATATGAAAAACAGTGTGATCAAAGGAAAAAATAATTCTAGTTTGGAAAGGTTAAATGTGTTTCAGAACTGAAATTATAGGAAAGCAAAAATCAAATAAAATTTGGAAAAGAAAAGAAAAAAGTATTGCAACAAAGAAAGGACCTTCTTAAAAACGAAATTAATTAGAAGCACATTAGGAAAATGAAAGGAAACAATTTTGATTTCAACCTGTCTGCCTTTACTTCAACTTTGGTAGACTAGAAGTGTTTATGGCTCGATTTTTACATAAATTCACCTAGAGTATATATTTATTGTTTGTGCAAATTAATCCATAGTCTTAGGAAGAGCTAACTTGTCTAAAGTACAGAGAAAACCAGTTTTTAGTACAAGTCTTCTATCTCATGACAACAATCTTTCAGCTTAGTTTCTTTTGCAGTCTTTGTACTGCAGTACTTTCTTTTTAAATTACTTCCCAGCATGGAAAAAGGTGGGGATTTTTTTTAAAGAAAGAAACTCTTTACAATTCTGCCTCCATTCCCTAGAGACAATTCTCTAACACAGTTTTTAGCCAAATAAAATCACTGGAGAAGACTAAGGGAAGCTAAGAATGAGTTTTGTCTGATGAAGACTTCATGGATTTTAGCTACTAACATCAATAAATTCTCTTCACTTCCCAAATTATAATTATATGTACTAGAGGTTAAGGAGTATACCAGCTACCAATTAAATGCAGCCATTTAATAGGACAAAGTAGTCTCACACAACAATTTAAGGCATACAGTGAAGGAATACAAAATCCAATTAAAATTATGGGGGGAATTTAGCAGGGCAGAATGTAATTAGCAAAGATAAAAATTGGCCAGGAGACTGTGGCTAACACCTGTTCTGAAATGTAAAGTGACAAGGAATATGTAGTAACAAACATTTGGGTCATAATTTATGTCGCATTGGCTAGACAGTTCCTCTGGTTGCATTAAGATCCTTGTTTCCCTTAGACTGGGGAAGCGCTGCTTTCTCAGCTACCAGTGCAGCTACAGAAGTCTCTGACTCATTCCAAATTCCTAATCCAGCCCAAGCAGTACTGTTGGAACACTGAAATATGCTGATTTTCATAATTCTGCGCACAGTTTAAATCCCATTTATTTGCATCTTTCACCTCCTCTCTGTGAAGCTGCAGAGCTTCTTGTAAGCAGCTGTGAGTGGCCGCAGGGACACAACGCTGTGCACACACCACATGGCAAGTGGGACAGCAGGGTTGTCAGTCACCCTGCTTGTCCTGAGGTCTTGTTCCTTTTGTCAAAGAACAAAGTCAAATAGGCAGGGAGGATGATCAATGAGTGAAACTGGCTTCCTCATTGTACAGTGAGAATGTCCCATCCCAGTCACATGTGCAGAACCAAGAAAACTAAACTCAGTCCTATCGTATTTTTCAAGTTAACTTAATTTGAGATTTTCTTAAATACCACTACTTACCTTTTGCATGCCCAAAGTAGCAACAAAGACACTTGCCTAAAGGTATTTGAACACCTCCTGAAATACAGATGACTAATTTTTTTAAGTGTTCCCAAAAGTAGAAACCTTAAAAATTAACTAAAGCCATGAACTGAATCATCACCATTTTCTGTTATATTCTTCTGGGGGTTTTTTGTTTGTTTGTTTTTGTTTGTTTGTTTGTTTTTTTGGGTTTTTTTTTTGTTTGTTTTTTGTTTTGTTTTGTTTGTTTTTTTTTTTTTTAACTTGCTTAGGAGAAAGTTGGTATTTCCTTTGATACACATGCAAAACATCCCTGGAAACCTACCCTTCATTCACAATTCTGTAAGGGATATATTGTCATTTTCTACATCTGGCAAGTTGTTAACATTCACTAACACTGTGAAATAAAATCCAAATTCAATTCTACTATCTTTAATGACTGCAGTTAATATTTTTCTCTAGATTCACTAGCAACTTCATTAGCATTAACATCAAGTCACTGGGCTACCTCACTGATGAAAGATGAAGCCGTTGATTAAGCCGTTCATTATATCCATCAGCATTATACTTATGAGTTAAAATCCTATCCTATTAGTGATGAAAGGAAAGGAATACATATCAGAAACCCAGCATTAATGAACCCTACTGTTAGTAAATCCACATGTAGCTGCAGTGCAGGACAAATAAAGCATCAAGATTAAAGCTTTGAGCTTTGTCAATTACATAAATAATGAGAGAGAAAATAATTTTTAAAACCTCGAAGCAAAGAGTGTTCAAAAATGTTCATCTTTGCCTCAAGGCTGCCCTTTGAACAACAGAAATATGGAGCACCATTACTGTAATTCTCACATAAAAATTTTAATTCAATTTAGAAAATACAATTTTCATAAAATGAAGGTGCATGCTTTTTATTTCTTTCAAGTAATTTGACTGAAAGTAACATAAAGCCTTGTGATTTGGGAAATTGTGAATTAAATCTATATATTACTGGTTCTCCAAGTTAAGTGCTACAACTCAGAGTGGATGGAATAAAAGCAATCACTGTTAATCCTGAACAGAAAAAAAGAATGCTTGTTCATCCCACTAAGCCATCCAAAGCAATAGAAATTACTATATTTTCTGAAGTGGTTTTATTAAATATATTTAGCTTTTAAAAATCTGATTTATTTTAAAACATGTTTGTTTTTGTAAAGTTGCTTTTACATTGGCAAGAAAGTCTTCAGAGCATGATATGTGCTGTGTGATTGCTATTTGTTTGTGCACTGCGGATTTCCTTCCAACCCACTTCTCACCTGGAGCATTTGGTTACCCTAACTTTGCTCTCAGTGAGCAAATGATGTTAATTATCTGCCGAAAAGTGTCTGTGAACTGTTGATTGAAGAAATGCCTCAATTCCTGTGTGGGCACCTAGCATCAATTATAACCTGCATCTATGAAATCAGGTATTTTAATTCTTCCCACAACAGCACTGCTTTTAAACCTCTGTAATAGGTAGGAATCAACAATTTTAAGAGACTAAAACATTACTTAAGACACCTTAAAGGGGGTTTCGGTCCTAAAAGCTTAATTGCTCTAACTCTGTCTGACAAAAGACACACTGAATAAAGAATTGTAGCATAGGTTTGAATCTCCACTTTCCATTACTGCTCTGTCTCCAATCAGAGAAGATTGAATTTCTGTTATGCTGATCACTCCTGATTTTTTTTTTTTTTTGCACTATGCTCTCATTCTGCAGCCACTGGGCTGTGATAGTAAAACAAGACTAAGATTACTGTTGGTAACAGACCTGAGGAAGTTTAGGACATGCAATGCACCACTCTGAGAGTTACCAGAAGTAGGAGAACAGGTAGGTGCCAAGGAAGAAATATCCTTCTAGTGCTTAGGCTGGGACTCGCAGTGTCCTTTTCTCATTTCACTGTGTAAGGGCTGAAGGATCCCTACAGATTGATACCGGCAGAACCAGTGAAACACTTTTATTTTATTTTTAAGTGAAAAGTAACTTAAAGGGGAAAGGAACACACTCTTTCCTTTCACTTATATTCAATGAACATGAAATGAAAATTCCTGGAAAATTCTCTCTCGTCTAGTTCATCTTATTAAAATAAGTAAAGTTTCGTACATGCTTTCTGTCTTTGTTGAAGTAGGCTGGTGTTGATACTACCTGACAGTGAACTTGTTATGCATTTAACTACAAGTAGCAACAACAGCAAAATAATAAAACAATCTGTCAGCAGTTCACTTTGGCTGCTCAATAGTTTAAATAGCAAGTAAGTGTTTTTGTGGGAACACAAAGGAACTTTTGAGTCACTTACATGCAGAGATCACTCTTGATTTAGACTGAGCTTGCAAGACAGAGGTGGAATCCTCTTCCATTGATTTTCTGTACATTAACTTGAATAACTAAACCAAAGATTTCTGCATTTATACATATATCATTCACCTAGTACTTTAAATAGGGAACTGATGCTTTAGAAGAAACAAAAATGCTGCCTCATGTTAGATTATGTACATACATCTGTATTTATATACGGTGCATATCTTTAACAAGAACAATTTAAAGAATTTCAGTTTACATATACAGGTTTTTTCCCACCGAGTATTTACAAATTTCTCTTATTTTCTTAAGGATATAATGAACTATAGGAATAGTTTTAAGAATTTGCAATCACTGAGAAATCAGAAGTCATCCACCCTCAGACTTCTTCCCTCTCTCCTTATTATGTACTTGAAAAAAAAAATCACAAATTCAGCTCATAGAAAAGAATAATAATTCCAATTATTTCTTTTCGGTCTAGGAATAACTACTGCTAAGCTGGGTTAGTTGTTAGTGAAGATTGGAAAAATCACACCTTATTAACATTTAGACAGCTTTGATCAATATGCAAGGCTGAGAGGTCACTTTAACATGAAAATTATTTTTTCACATAATATTGTTTCTTCTTCATCCTAATAATGAGTTGCCTTAATAAGAAAAAGCTTATAACTGAAACAGGGCAAGGCACCTGTAAGAAAATTGAAAAATGTGCAAGGAATATGCTTGAATACATGACTTTACCTTTATTTATCACATACTTACCAAACCATCAGATTTCATCAATACAAGCAGGGTTGATTCATGATGTAACTGTGCTGATCAGTACTCTGTTACTTTAGGCTTTACCTTGGAGACTTACGTGGCTTTTACACAGTGAAGGCAGCTATATCAAATTTAGCCTCTTTCCAAAATCAGATTAAAGTGTCAGTGATCTCAACCAAATATGCTCCACACATTCCATATGAATTTTAGATCTTACCCTGTAAAAAAGTAGGTAATAGCATAATCTCATGATTTAAATTTGTAAGCCCATGTCAAACAGAAAGCCTCCCTTAGCATCATATCTCCTCTAGATCAATTGTTCTGATGTGTCACCTGTGCTGTCAGGATTTACACTACCAGAGAAGGAAAAAAAAAACGAAACAACAACAAAACAACAACAACAAAAAACCCCAAAACCAAAAAATCCCCCAAAACAACAACAACAACAACAAATCCCAACAAACCACTTTCAAACTCATCCTACAAACCAGATGAAAGCTCTGGTTGATTGCAAAGATGAGAAAATAACTGCAGCATCCAAACCAGCATGACCTTGTTGAGCAAGTTTTGCTAAAAACTCTGACCTGAGGGCTTCTCATTGAAATATTCCAGGTCCTCATGTCTCCTTGAGCTCTGTTGCTGTTAATAACATGGGCAGCGAGGCTTATTCTGATCTCTGCTTTGGGGTTTTTTTGTGGCTTTCTTAGTTCTTCAAAAGAACGTCTGTTTCCTGTGACAAACATTTATTCTCATACTTGATACTCTACAGTTTTATAAGAAAAGACAAAAAATTATCTGTCCTTGTTGAAGATTGATTGAGACACAAAAGAAGGAATTTTTTTCCCCATTGCACTCACATTCTTATGTGCAAATGCCCTCAATATTCAAAGTGTTTAGTCAGTCAACTTCCTATACAGTGAAAAATAAAAGGCTCTAATTGAATATTTCAGATAAAAGAAGGCTGTTTCGAGTGTTTCTGAATATTACACTCTTTTAACTAACTAAATTCCAAGTACTTTTCCATTTTGTAAGAGAAAAGAAAAAAAATTCCAAAGTCAAAGAAATAGAGAAAGGGGACCAAATCAGGAATTCATGCATATGTTACATAAACGCAATCAGGTGGAGCGCATTTAATCACCTGGATTTCAATATACCTGCTCTATTTTTCAAATATTACTGGTATTGAAAATCTCTGATTACCTGAAATAATTTGCTTTCCTTAAAAATACATAGATAGATAATACTGGATTCCTTTTTAAAATATTATATGAGAACACCAACAGGGTTAAAAATATTTTTTAAGCAAATGTAGCAAAAATATAACATAATCTGTTAATTTTGTTCAAGCAGACCAGACAGCATATAGCTTGTAATCTTCAGGGATGGACAAATCAAATTAGTGTGCTCTCATACACTGCCTAATGTTATCAATTTCTGTTTGGAATCTGTAAGAAAGGCAAAACATAATAATTGGAAAATTAACGTGTAACAGTCTATAGTATGAACTTATTATGAAGTTTGCACTCATGGGACCAATCTGTGCACAGCGTGCTTTCTCTCGGGGTCATTAGGTACCTAAATCATAAAACATTTGGAAGAGGAAAAGCTTTACAAAACTAGGTTTTAATAAAGAGATAATTGGAGGCAAAGGGCATAATGTTGATAGAAACTATTGCTGCTAACCTGGAAATGCAACTAACTTGAGCAGTTGTTCCACAGTAGTACTGTTTCCTATGAGAAGCTACATTATATTTCACTTCTCTTACTATGGGCAGCTTCTTCCTAATGGTCTATGCTCCTAACAAACCAATCATTCTAGATTACAACAGCTTCAACTCATGCAGTGGGTTTATTTGCCAGAGAAACATTAATACAGTATAAGAAGAAACTACAGCACAGATAGATGTCACCACAGGTCACAGAAGTGACCAAATTAATAGTAAATGTAGAATCAGAAATCTGTTTTCCAATCCGTTGTTTTCCCACATCAGCTGCTCACCCTTACTGGGACACAACTCTTGTAAATGAGTTTTCTTTAAGAGATACAAATTTTTGTCAACCTAATGAAAACAATCAGTACCTGACCTATAAAAAGAAATGCACCTTGTTCTACACTTTAGAGCAGTACTCCTTAAATGGGAATTTTCATCAAGTGGAGTCTCCAGGGCCTAGTGTCAGTGTGCACCACTTGGAAGTGGGTTACACACCTGAGATATTTAACATTTCTTGCTCCTTTTCCTTGTAACAATTGTACTCACATATCCATTAGCATTTAGTCACCATTTAGTTTTCTCTAAAAATACAAATACAGCTGAAGAAACACCACTCATAGGAGTATAGCATCATGTCACCAGGTTGGCTTTTAATCCATGAACCACACAGAAGTGAGCTGCAAAGACTCTGCTCAACATGTAGGAAACTGTGTTGAGTTATGGGCTATGCTCAGATACCCTGGAAACTGGAAAAAAAATCAAGGGAAAAGTGCACACAATGTCAGACACTAAGCCTTGCTTTCGACGTTATGGTATTAGCTCCTCTAATGCAGATGACCGATCATTCCAAAGATTACTTCAGAATTAAGAAATTTTCTCTGAGAGAATCTAGAGATATAAATACTTGTAACACATAAGAGGGTTTTTTTTCCTGTGATAAAAGAAGATGACTGAAGACACATAGTCCAACAAATCATGATTATACCTAACAAAACCATTCTCATTTGGAATGAACTACCATGATTAAAGTCTCTTAGGATTCAAATATATTTATATAAAGACAGGTACTCACGGGCAAGCACTAAGACCCATGATCAATTGTCCAGATTATAGAGCTGCTGCTTGACTATAAAACGTACATTCCATAGATACAGAATATGGGGATTTGAGGAAATTCCCAGTTTCACCAGCAGAATAAACAAGACAGGTTATATATTAAATGTTTATGGTGCAAAAGGATAAAATTAACATACTGAGAATTCTACCAATTTTGACAGGGCAATTCAGGCTAGAGAGAGATTTAGCATCCCTAAATTCACAATCCTAATCTTGAGACTCAGACTAGACACCTGAACTCCATAGGAAGGAACTGAAAAGAATGACCCTCCAGAAGGGTACATCCCCTTGTAAAACAGGTTTGATGACCTGATTTCATGGGTATGTACAAATTTCCCTTGGCAATACAGGTAGAACCAACAATTTATTTAGCTAGATCATTATCCTTAGGTGATCTAAACACTAACTCATCAGAAAAATGCTACTCTAAGGCTGTTTTTTTATTTCTCTCAGCATTTAGAGCAGTTCAGCAGAAACACAAAACATAGGGACATTCTCCTGAACCAAAGGATGAAATTACTTTTAATATTGGTCTCATATTATAGGAGAAAAATGCCAAAAACTATCATGCAGACATAGCCAAACAACAGTCATAAAACTATATGTTCAATTTGCCTATGAACTCTGCCATTTTTATATCTGCTATAAGCTGTGGACATTAATTGTCTCAAGAAAAGTAAAGCATCACAAATACATGGAGTGTGCTGCTGGCATGTACCTGAACATTAGAAGGATTAATATCCTCTAACATCTTTCTTCACTATACTATATGAAGACTAAAACATGAGGGCTCTTCAGCCCTCTTCTGTTTCCTTAATTCACTATGCTGTGTAGTTGCATTATGACACAGTCCACAGTAAGGCAATCACATGGCATTTTACCCACACAACTCTCCCTACCACACATAACAAGCCAACAGAGACTTACTGTTCTCTCAGATACATAAAATATTTCAACAGCTAAAAGTAATTGTGTACATGGATATCTTTTGTGGCAACCCTGTGCTTTCCTGTTATAGAATCTACAAAACTGGGCATTGATTTCTCTCCCACAACAATGAGTCCTAAAAAAAAAAAAAAAAAAAAAAAAAAAAGAAAAGGAAGGATAAATGAAAGAGGTATAATATTCATTATTGTAAAATAGAGTTGCATTCAGGGTATCCAAAAAATTACTCAGAAAAAATGCGATCTGAATACAGTAAGTAATAACTTCTATCCTTATTTAAAAGGACTTCTTCCACAGCAATGTATTAGACAGGATTTCCTCAGTCCCATACATCCCATAATGTATCTAAAATAATTATTAAATAAAAACCTAGCTTTTAAAAAGTGGCTGGAATCTATTTAGACAACTCTAAGAGTAGCCATAATCAAGGGTTTTTGATCATTTGTAAAGAGCTGAGCCCTTCCAAGCCCTCACTGTAACACCACTAGGCGTGATGGCAACTTTCCCTCTCGGGCACTGATCTATCCCTGGTGCTAGAGAGCTTGACAGGGCTGTTGCACGTCCCCAGAGAGCACTGATTTGGCAGGGACATGCCATCCCTCCACAGTGCTTTTGCACCTAGTCCCCCCACCAGAGCCTTGCCAGGAGATGCCTCTTCACCTCATGTGCAAAGAGCAGCAGCTGCAAAGGGCCTCTCACAGTGTTCAGCACAAGTTTACCTTGAGGAAAAAAATGCTAGAGATACTTCTGCTCTCTGTCACAGCACATGATTAATGAGTTTAAGTATCACCACTGGCATAAAGGATATGAGAAAACATTTTAACTGTATCACATGTGGGATTTTGGCAAATTCAGATGGTTCATTAGTGATACATTACAGCCTGTCAAATTAAAAATCATGCCCATCAAAAAATATTTGAATTAAAAACCCTTCCATAACACAAAAATTATTTACACTCAGGACCAATATAAATTCTGGAACCTCACTGTGTCTCAAAATTATTTTCCACATTTCTCTAAAACCAAGCAGCACAGCAATCAAATCAGTAGTTTATAAACTGCAGCACACTGAAATTCAGGATTTTTCTTCAGCATTATAGACAGAGCTTTTTCAATTCCAGTTCTACTGGAAAAGACCTTCACTTGATTATTCCCATATGAAATTATTTCTGTCCAAGCTTTCTCTGAACGAAGTTTTGTCTTTCATTTGTATTTCTATCAGGTCTTTTTCCTGGGTATACATACTAATGTCCAGAGAAGTCAGCAGCAACACGGATTTGCATAGAACAGGCTGCCAGTCTTCAGCATGCTTCAAACTAGATGCATAGCTTCTCTTTTCATAAATATACAGAGGAAAAAAAAAGAGTTTTGGTTTCAACACTAAGATTTTTCTGAATAAAACTTGTTCTTTGCATTGTTTTACAAAGATGGCAACTTCCATTATCCTAATAAATTAACAAGAAAAGACATCTCTGTTGCAATCATGTTACATAAACATCTCACCAATAGAGATGTATCATTAGATTATATTTTAAGCTCCCATATGTCACTAGAATTCATGCTGAAACCACCTTACAATGCAATCTTTATGACAGATTTCTGTGGATTAACCAGCTTCCAGTTTTCTCTGACATTTTGTTAAAACTTTAATACTCTAAGCACTGTTTGACATGCCACTACTTTTGCCAAGCACAAGCATATGCTACAACACAGCAAAGGCTGCTCTTTGACTTATTTTTCTTTTGTCAAGAAAAATATTTTGCACTTACACTACATATTGGTTTAAAAGTACTTAGCTGAATAATACTTTATTTTACGCTTGTGGGACCTTGCTTCCACATGTTTTGTTACTTTCATCACAATCTGTTTAGATAGAGCATGTTAATAGTATGAAACTCCCTGACTCTTTAAATGTGCCATCACTACCTTTCCCTATCATAGCAGAAACCTGTTAAGGTTAATCATAAGAAAGAACTTCTTTAACTGAGGGGCAGGATAGAATACAACACACATAAAATGATGATGACTGAAGACAGAAAACGGACAAGCGCTTCCCGCTTTATGTCACAGAGCGTAGATCTCATGTTTCACAAGTGCACTGTCAGGGGAGTTCTCTGGCATATCCACATTTGAATAAAATGCATTGTTCTCCTGTCTTGCTGAAGGCTGAAATATTTTTCTTGAAAAATCTTAAATTCATAAAGATGACTTCCAGACTTGAAACTACAGGTAATAAGAGGCTGCATGACACAAAGTATCTAAAACTAGATTTCTGTTTCATTCTTTCATGTACATCTGAAAATTCATGGAAATACTTGCTGCAATATGCAATCTTCAAATGATGCAGCATGTCATTCCCTCCCTTGCTGAGTCAGCTCTGTAAAGAAAAGTTGAACCACATCACCACCATTTCTTCTTCACGCTGGTCTCCACTGAGGAACTAGGACTAGCTAGAACTAATAACTGATATCCAAAAGAACGATTCCTATTAAGCAGCAATATCACAGGAAACTTAAAAAAAAAAAAAAAAGTGAACATCCTCCCCTAATTTCCAGAACAAAACACTGGAAGCAAAGCAAAGCAAAGTTAACAGAAATACATTAGTTCTTAAACAGCAACCCAGAATAGTGCCAATTTCATTAAAACCCAAGAGCTGGGAATACTGACAAACTGAAATTGCTCAAAACCCAGCAATGCCACTGTTAGGTCCTGAGGACATTTTAAATAATATTGCACATTCTTATGGGCTTTTTCTTTCACTACCATAAGCAACAGAAACAAAGAAAACACACAGTACTGATGCAGGGTAGTAATTTCCCTATGCAGGGTAGTAATTTCCCTCTCAGAAACAAAACAAAAAAGCCCAACCATCAAACCCAGTAGTATCCATTCTCTTTTAAACTATTTTCATAGCACAGAAATTACACACACACAACATAATAGAGAGAGGATAACAACTTCCCATGGCTACTCCAGAGGAAAACTTGAGACAAATTTATAAAGTCACAGTATTTTATAAAGCTCAACCTGTTCTGTGCCAGCAAATACTGAAAGATACACGTATCTATGCATACTCAAATAGTACTCAATATGTACAGCAATAATATGATGCTTGTGTGCACCTGAAGAGGGAGTGTACACTAGCTCAAGAAGAAAGTGTAGACAGCCTTCTACTAGAAAATAAATCAAAATAACCTTTAAGATCTTGATTATACACAGGGACACCCATTCTAGCTCTGCTTCAGACTGGTAGGAAGAAAATGCAAATATACTTGTTGAGTAAGACATGTTGAATTCTTCATCTGTTTATCAAGCCTTACTTTTGAGTTTTAATCAACTGCTTATACAATGATAAGTTCATGCTGGCATATCTGTCATTCATGCAAAATCTATTTATCAGTAAGATTAGAGGTAATTGTACCTCCACAGTTCCTGTCAAATGGTTTTCTGCTTGTCTTGAGAGCCCTCCTAGTGTGAACCAAAATGGGTGAAAGTCTACCCTGCATCTAACTACGGTTATCTTTGTACTTCCCATTCCCACCATCACCACTCTGAACTTTCACTGCGGCAATTTCAGATCATCACTTCTTGTCCTAACCAATATGACAGAGAACAGAGTATCCTCTTCCTCTGCACTACATTTTGTATATTACAAGACTCACACATCTCTTCCTTAAACTTCCCTTTACCAGGACAACTCTCTCTTCTAAGTCTAGTTTTCTAGGACTTGGGTTAATTTTCTTGCTATGCCTTGGATATTCTCTAACTGATACAAATCTTCCTTGAGGTGCAGCCCTTGGGAGGACACAGCCTGGCCACCATGTATTGCCACTATGGGACTGAACAGAAAAATTCAGTTATTTTACAAATAGTACTTCCATTTATTGACCCTGATGTCAGCCTTACCATTGCTCCCAAGGAATCAGCGTCACATCACAATCCATGGTATCTCCCCAAGTTTGGGCTTTTTATTTTGTTTTGATTCCCACACCCCCGCCCTGGGCTGCCATTTACACTTAGCTGTTTCCCAGTTCTGAGATGCCAGTATTAGATGTAAAATCGGGAATTTAATTTTTTTTCCGGCCACCTCTCTAGTGAGAGCCATGAACACCTAACTCTAGCCTTTCAATCTGCACAAATGTTTTGAAAGTTCCATAATCTTCAGATCATTAAATGAAAACTTGATAAAATTTTTCTTCCTTCCAGTAAACTCAATAATCATGTTCATATTATTTTCCAAATGTGGTTTTCTCTAATCTGTGTTTCCCCACCTTGTTTATAAGAATGTCATTCAATACAACATCAGGAACCTTATTAATGTCAAAATATAGGACATCTCCTGCCTCCAGCAAACAACTCTGCTGTTCAGAAATCATCCAGGTACCACCATGTGGGATCCACTCATGAACAGGAGTGTTAGGTTCAAAATGGAAAAGCAGTCACAAAAATAAGAGGTATTTGCGGGGGGGGGGGTGGGGAGGATATAGACAGCTGCTCATTTTTGTAGACTAGTAGTTTAAAAATACTAATTGGGCAAATAATGCTGTTGCTCATTTAAAATCATTAACATTTCCAACTCTTACTGTGACTGCCCAGAGGTGATTTTTCTCTGGAGACTGTGCCTCTAACAGTCTCATTGTACTGGCAGCAGTCTCGAGGGGTCCTCAGCTGGCACAGAGGGTGCAAGGTCTCACTGTGCTGCTAACTTTGCAAACACTCTTGTGCATGTTTTATTAAAGAAGGTTTAGAAAGGAGAGCAATCCCTTATTGATTATTCAAATACAAGAACTTGGAAAAAAAATAATAGGTTCAGCATGGAAATGTCAGGAGTGAGATGGAGTTCTGAGGACACTCGGACACTCCGACACTCCCCATAATGTGGCAGGGCAGACACACTAACTACACTGACTCTTGACATTTGTGCCACAGTCCAGGACAGACTGTTAAGGGCAGTAAGGAAAAATCTAGAAATAACATTTCTGAGCAAGGTATGTTGTACAGAGCATAGAGTGAAAGACATACGTGCATTTACTCCTACCAAGGCAAGCGGTGACAGAAAACACAGAAAAAGGCAATGACAATCAAAAATCCAAACAGCCCAGAACTGCTTTCATAGCCATAAAGGTCATGTGCCAATTTTCTGTGGGCTGACATCCTTTTAGGAAAATACTCAAGAAGAAATTTCTGGTTTGGTCATATGTATGGATACTTCACAGGACATTCAATGTGTCTGGAGTTAGACACAAATCACAAGGAATTCAAGTAATCAGCATGTCTGGAAACAACATGGGAACACGAGAGGAGTCAGGTTGGTTTATAATAGATGGATAACAGCTGCAAAGTTGCTGGGCTCCCATCCTGACACTGTGGAATTTATTACCAAATTGTTGGGCTCTGAGTGCATAAAATGTGGACTTGGTGGAGCTTTGAAAAAATTCTGATGCTTTAGTAATAGGTGGAATTTTACAGATATGTACAAGACTTTTTTCATTGCTCAAGAGGCCTGTGATAACCTCACCCTTCTTTTATACATGAGAAAACAAGTGGTCAGTCAGTGTTCCCCCTCTTTTGTGCACTGAACATTAATAAGCATGAATTTTATACTATATTTTATCTTATTATATCTTTATTATATTTTATTTTACATTTTATCTGGCAAGATATTAGAAATTTTTATATGTCACTCTAACAAGCTGAAAACTCAAATCATCAACATCAAGCACACAGCAAGTGAACTGGCTGGGTTCCTTTATAGCCAGATTAGAGCCATTCATGTTCAGAAAAGAGAATATTGAGAAAGGCACCAACTCCAGCAGACCACCTTTTCTCTCTTACAATACTCTGGAAGTTACAGAAGTTTTTCATTCTTTACTATCATCATTTTTCACAGATGTCTTACAGAGTATACAGACAGGTAAAAAATAGATATGAAATGAATAAGCCTGTCCCCTAGATGAAATATTCAACTATTAGCAAGATTTATGGAAGCACAAGCATGTGCATTCCGTAAGCCAGCATGTCTACTCTTACAAAACAAATTTCTGAGATACTTATCTGATCACACACTTCCCAAGCCCTTTTTGCACTATTTTGATCAACTTAAAATGCAAAAATATGTAATTTAGCTGCAGACAGAGAGTAAATAACACCCAATAATTTCCTCATCAAAAACTGTTGAAAATAAAGAGAACTTCTATTTAAATGTGTTTAACTAAACTGTTACATTTATTCTGAAAACCAGACCAGTTTTAAAATTTAGTATTTATTTTTGCATTTCTTCCCCTAATTGTAATTCTGTATGGTAAAACCCTGCTATATTGACAGATCAAAAACTGTCAGTCAAGAAGGATTTCATGATGTGCACACTGAGGCACTGATGTCAAATTTAGGACAGCCACAGGACACAAGATCCCCTCGAGACAACACCAAGCACCAAACCCTGCCTTGTCCAGATGGCAGTTGGAGTAGACTGACCTCACACCTTTGACATCTACAAGTAGCCATCAAGAAAAGACTGTGCAAGTTTGTGTCTGAACAGTAAAAATCTCATTTAGCCACTTTGTCACATAGATGACAACAGAATGCTTCCATGGGTAAAACTCATCATACAGTGATGATATGTTCCCAAGAATCTGGAATACAAATGCCTTTAATAAAGACTCTGGGTATCACCACAGATCAACACTAACAGATATTATGAGAGACCAGTACACTCAGCATAAAAGAGGTACAACATACTTCAGATCGCGTGTTCCAGTTGCAACTATGATGACTTGAGATGGGAACATCACTTATACAAACCTCTTTAAAGGGTGAAAGCTTTTGATTAACATTTATTTGATCAGATTTTAGTGAGAGATAAGGACTCTCAATCTCTTTTAGCCATATTGACTAGAAAACTACACTAACATCAGCTGTTCCCATCACAAACAAAAATAGAACTTTAAAGTTCCACACAGGCTTTAAGAAATAACACTGTCTTATTGATAGATCTGCCTTCTGCAGACAGCTGCAATGCAGTGGACAAAATCTAAGACAGCCAAGGGGCTGAAAATAGTCCAGGTTAAAGTACACAGAGCTCCACATCAGCTCATCTGCCCTTCTTTGATTCTGTAAGAACAGATGTACACTATCTGCTAATTATCTTCCTCTATGCAACTGACTCCGATATTTTGCTCAGATATTTTTACAGCATACTTTGATATTTTTATCATGATTGGAAAAACAATTTAGATAAGGAAAGATCTAACTAAAAGGCTTGCCTAGTCATCATTCTCATAATTATTGAGGGCTTACATTCATCCTTCCTATGGAAGCAGTTTGCAATCTATTCTGAACAACTCACTAGAGATGATAGCGCTTGAGCTGAGAGCTGAGCTTACTTCTTCAAAGGTCAGACACTCATGGAATAGCCACTATGCATAAGCAATTTAAGAAATTTAGATATACATTTGTAATAACATAATTATAAACCCTTAATACAATGTATTGCCCCCTTTCTTACAGACTGAGCTCTTTTTTGGCTGGTCAAGAGGCCTAATGTGTTGACTTATGAAGATGTGGAACCAACACTACTGTATTTTCAGTCCCAGCTGGAGTCTCTCTAGTTAGCTGTGTCCTGCCTTCTGACTAAAATACTTGCCACAATCATCCAAATAAATCCCTGAAGGTAAAAAGAACTTAAAAAAAACCCCAAACCCCAAACAAATTAAGAAACAAAATCACATAGAACAAAGAGCTGCTCTAGATTGCTTTGTATTTAATGAAAATATGCTGCATTCCAAACCACAGTATTTGTCCTGTAAGAAAAAGAAATAACACAAAATGACATTGTTTCTACATAACTCGACATCCTACTCATCTCTAGAGCAGCCATATTAACATCTCAGTATTCACTTACAATAACAGTTTTCTAGTCCAAGAAGAAACAAACTCACGGTAGTAGTCAGAGGAGCTTGACTTGGTGGAATGTGCTGGCTAATGCACAAGCAAGAAAGACAGGCACCAGCCCGTTCAATAAAAGCTCATCTTCCAACAGCAGATTTCATACCCAGAAAAAAAGTGCAGTTTTAATCAGCTTAGCGAGCTCCCTGTAAAAGCAAGTCACTCTGAGATATAAAGTATGGAAACATATTACAATGCCCGATTGATAATTTAATGTCTGGCAAAATTACAGCCATACCATTTGTAACAGGCATGTTGACCTAATTTATCAAATATCTTTTTTAAAATTCCTTAAAATCAAAAGCAGTTTGGCAGCCAGCCATAGAAAAAAAGTGTTCCTATACAGTTTCAAGGCCAAATAAGAGCTAGCTTATATGTAAATATGTTCAAATAGGAATTCACTATTCAGTTACAAAGACCTATCCTTCAAAAAAATTGACTAAAAGTTTGTTCATGGATCACTCAGCAGCACAAATTGGCAGGAATGTGCACAATACAAATGCTACTTCTATTTGTGTCACTTTCAAGAATCCTCATCCAAGATAACGATTTTTTTTTTAAAGTATATAATATTTTAATACATAATTTTTGTATGTAAAAATAGAAAAATTAGGTTACGGGCATTCAGATGTCACAGTCATCCTCACAGCACATTTCAAAAATTTCCCATGTTTTGCTGTGCTCATAATTCCATTACACTCATAATGAAACACACAGATACAAAAGTTAAAAACACCATTTTATTTTTTAAAGAAAGTTAACATATTTAGCAAGCACCTTGTACTTTTAAAATGCAAGCAAGTTTCCCACATCTATACAATCAGTTCTACAGTATTATATATACACTAAATAAAGGGTCATTGAAAGGGGAAAACAGGAAAAAATGGGAAAAGGGGAAAATGGGAAAAAAATGGGAAAAGGGGAAAGAAAATGAGAAAAAGAGAAAAGACAAAAAGACGGAAACAGAGGAAAAGAGAAGAGAAAAAGAGGAAAGTGAGAAAAAGAGGAAAAGAGAGGAAAAGAGAGATAAAGAAAGCGTGGAAGAAGGAGAGAAAAAGATCAAAAGAATAAAGGAGAAAAGGAGAAATGGCTGTGTTGTACATAGCACACTACAGGTTAAAATGCCAATTTTGGACATATTGAGATGCCAGCTTTTCTGCCACCACAGCAAAATGTAAAACCCAGTTCTTTAATACCATCTTCCCAAAAATGAATAAAAATAGAGATAAGTAAAAGGTATTTCTTCTTGGAGAGCAACACAACTTGATAAGACATTAGGTTGATTTTGCAGAAGAGTGTCTTGCATTTACCTATAAGGCTGTGGACCTGGCAGGACGTGAAGAAAGTTGTTCTTGAAACCTGAAAGGAAAACAATAACTAGTGCATGCGCACAGTACCATCACTTCCTATTATGCTACAGCAACATAAACAACTTACAGCATAAATGCATTGCACTTGCAGCACTTTGATGCACATCTGCTCCCCCGCACATCCCTGTTAGATATATGTGGAGAATGAGAAGTTCCTTGGCATGGATACCATGCCTAGGACAATAATGACAGAATAGAGTCACTAATGTTACTTTTTATATTACTCACATTTAGTCTGCAAAGAAAAGAAGATAGAGCAGGACTATAGGTAAAATGAAAAAAATCTATTGTTGTGCTCTTTTCCCCTTTACAGAATTTTCCCCAGGTTACAAGCATCCAGAAACAAAAAAAAAAAAAAAACCCAAAGGAATAAAATAATCCACAACCAAAAATGTAACTTACCTGTGTTTCAGTATCACTCAGGTTGTTTGTGTCACATTTTGGTGCAGATCATTCTTTCAGAAGTCAGCTGTTGAAGGGCTAATTGTTCCAGGCTGTGCTCAGCAGAAACAAACTCTTGGCTCCTTGGAGTTCCCTGATTTTCACCAGTGGGCTCCCACATAGTCAGATTCAGGTGCCTGCTGTGCTTTTATGAAACTTGTTCTGTTAGCAGCCCACAATAGGTATGTTTACCTTGAACAAAGCTGTGTCTGATACTGGACAAATATTCACTTCTAATGTATGCTGACTGTCAAGCAACTGTTTAAGAAAACTGGCTAAAAAGTGGTGATTTTATCAGGAAACTGATGTGTAAGTTTATGCAAAATCCACCAAATATTCAAGTAATCTACTTCCACACATCAATAAAGTGCCTGGATTCAGCAGAGTACTTGACTCCATCCATGCAATTGCACACTCCCACTGTTACAAAGTATTATTTCCAATGTCGCACAGTACCAGCTCACATTATGTCAGAGTGGAAAGGTGTGTTCTTACACATAGAGCCAAATACTGACTCTCAAATTGTTTTTTCTGTTCAGTTTTTCTGGTTTTATGTGAAATTATTGGCTGGGCTAAGGTAGCATCTCGAATTCTGACTGCAGTGACACATCAAACTACAAGATGAGACAGGCCTATATGAGAGCAAATGCACATAGCAGATTGCTCTGCAGCTGAGGAGTAGAAGTATGACATAACACAAGTTCCAAATCTCCGCATTTCCAATACAGACTGCAAAACTGACTAATTTTATCTGTGTTCTGTACCCAATAAAGAAAACTTGTATTTTTACAGTCATAGAATGTAGAGAATTGCCTTCTAAATGCATGTAACAATGAAGATTGTTACTAAGCCAAACATCATAATGAAAATTCTGATATCATTATCAAGGGGAAAAGAACCCTTTTTTTGAGAGTTTTTAAACCATAACAAGCAGTGACAGAGACACTTCAGTCTATAAAATGGGAATCGTACCTGTGCAACTGAATAAAGAGATATGGAGCAGATTATACCACACCAGATCATACATCGAAGAAAAACTGTATAGTTAACTCTTTGTTAAATCACAGGGCTACTTGTACAACATATTTATTCAGAGCATTGTCTTAGTATTGTCATTCTGTTACATGACTTATAACTTTTTCACAATGCAGGTCATTCAGCACTTAGTTTCTGTTTCACATCAGTAACAGCAAATACTTACTCCTCATTCTGTAAGGCAGATGTAGCAATCCTGGACAGGATAAATGAGATAGAAAACTTCAATTAAATTTCTTCACTGTTATGGCCAGGCACTGGAACAGGTTGTCTGGGGAGGTTTTGCAATTTCCATCCTTGGAGGTTTCCTAGACCAGACTGGACAAAGCCCTGAGCAACTTGGTCTGACCACAGAGCTGACCATTTTTTTAATAGATTAGACTAAGGACTTCCTGAGGACCCTTCCATCCTGAATTATTCCTGAAGTATAAGTACATATTAATCTTAGTGAGTTCTCTTTCCTCATGTAAAAAGTAACAGTGAAAAAAACACACCTGAAGTATCACAAGAAAAAAAGGGGCAAAATAAACCCCAGCTTTTATAAATACAACATAAATAATAAAGACTATAACCTTTATTTCTCTCAACCACTCAGACATTCTTTCATCTATAAATGTTCATTCACAAAACATGTTTGAGGCCACTTAAGAGTAATAACAGTATTATTCATGTTTCATTTTTGCTTGGAAAATATGCATATCATGAGAAAGTTTATCTAGGAGTTAGAATTTTTCTTACATAAAAGATATCTTGAATTCCCATCCAAATATTTTTGGACAGCATGTAAAAACACGGTGGATACTCTGAGTGGCATAGGTATCACATATTTCTAAAACTAGAATAATTTCCCTGTATAGACCTGCACACCAATGCAACATCTTAGCAAATTTGCAGTAGCACTTTCCTACATCAACTACAGTGGTGACAGCATGATGGAAGATAGAAGAATTAGCCAGAGGATAATTCCCCTAGCACTGCCAAACGTTGGATAATACAAGGCCGAATTCTTTTAAAATTAATGATTACTGTCATAAGCAATACTAACTTTGACTTCAATACATAAACTTAAGACATAGGAAAATGGGACTGCATCCAGTAGGAGAAAGTAGCTTCTATTTGCTAAATATGGGTGGAATTTGATCAGCCTGTCTACCAGTACCAAATAACATGAGCAACTGAAAACAAAATTAACTTGTTTCACTAAGCTGTCATCATTAGCAAGGCGTGATCAAGGGATTAAAAGATTGTAATTTTTAACATTGCTAATGCTGCTTCTAATTCAATTTCTTCTCTGTTATTCCATCAAAGTAAAATCATGTTTCCTAGGCCTGTCTTCTTGAAAGGCCAACTCTTCCTCAACTCAAATCTAATGTCATAATCAAAATTTAAGATGATCATATTATTTACTCTGGCTTCTACTTGCTGAAGAACACCCAATGAAATTTTTTTCCTTTTCGGTGACCAGTGATGCAATATTTTGCATTTGAGTATCAGTAAGAAAAAGTAAAGAAAACTTGGAGTTTGGAAAAAAATGAAACTAAATCATCCAAATGAAAAAAATCCAACCCTGCTGGAAAATACAGATATTTATTTTCTTTAACAAGAGCCACTGAGGAGGGTTAACCTCATATTTGAGAGATGGATCTTCAACTCCTATTCTAGAAACTTAGGCCAAATGGACCAGTATCAGTGACCTAAATACAGAGCACGCTTGCCAGTCTGGTCATTTGGCTTGCTCCTAAAACAGCAAATTGAATTCTTTTTAGAGATGGAATTTAATGAGCCTTGCTACATCTCGCCCCAGTCCAACTGTGGTCCATGGGGAAAGAAGAAATCCTACCTTTGCCACAGTGGGATAATAGTTGATCCTATTTTCTTTGTTGCTGTTGTTTTGTAAACAGGCCAAAATGGCTTGCCAAATTTCATCTGAATCCATAGTTTTGCAGTGACTCAAATATTAATTTTCTTATCTTTCCCCTGCTTAAGTAATTCAGCATTGCCTAATCAGCATTTGCAAGAGCACTAGCATTAACTGTTTGAGTCGCTTTTATCAGTGACCAAGGGCAAATACAGATCAGACTGACAACAGTCTCAAAAAAGTGTCCTCCTGCCCTCAGATGTTTCGAAAACTCATCTAAAAAATTAAATTAATTCTTCAATGTAATTGATGAACGAAAGACAACTGTAGTTATATATTGGGAAAAACCCCTCTATCTTAGGAAATAAAGTGATTGTAGAAACACAGGTAAGTAATCACTGTGTGATAGTCACAGTTTGCATTGTCATCTAAAGCAAAAGACCTGAGGTCAAGGGATTCCAGCACATGATAATTATTACTATTTCATTAAAGCTGTAGCATGTTGACGAAACTATTTCATTTTAAAGAGGATAATAGACTGCTTGAGTAACTTGATATCATGGAGAATAAGCCATTATTAGCTTTCAGTACCACTTCTGTCCCTTACAACGAAGAACCGAACTACATGTGCACTCCAAAGAAAATAAAAAAAGTATAATCTCAGATCATACCCTACACCCTGCTAAGGTATGTAACAATATCACATGACTTTTCCAATAGCACTTTTAAGTACATATTTTTCTTGAAGATTTCACCATTTACAAGGCATTTGAAAAGAATACTAGACCTACTGAAAAAAAACTTGCCTAAAAATATAACATTTTATTATCAAGATCCTAAAAATTAAAACAAAAAAATTAAAAAAACCAAAAATATTTATCTTGTAAAATTCATACCTTCTCAAAACAAGACTGTAAAGTGCTAATCCATCAGCTTTCCATACTTCTACATAATTTACTTGATATAAGATTATCAGCTTTTGTTAGAAATATTTTCTTTTCTTTTGGAAAATATCTTTCTGTACTATCAGAGACGCCTTCTTGGACATGCAATTTTTTCCCCCAAACCTTAGCAAGTATATTTGATACTTTCTGAATATGGACTTTTTGAAAAGGGCCCTTTTCTTTTCCAATAATCCCTGTATAAAACACAAGGTTATTTTTAATATGAAAATTTTACTCTTGTTCAAACTAAATATAAAAGGCAAAATGCATTAGAAGTTTTAAAATCACTCACATTTTGTTTCCATCTCTTTATGATTATATATGTTTTCCACAGTCAACTCTAGAATGATAAAAAATTTTAAAAAAAGCACTTAAAATAATTAATTTCTCTGTGGAAATCTCTGTTGCCGGCATGGTCTGGGCTGACAGGCACAGATTAGATATTTGTACACTGCATTTATTCCCTTTTAGATTTCACTCCAGGTAGCTTGAAAGTATTGAGTCTGTTGCAGAACTCCTGCACAATTCTTCATTTGCAAACAGTACATCACCTTGTTTGTGCTATGAGAGCTCCCAGTATGCAGAGGCTGATGCAAAGATGTACTGAGATATAATGAAAAAAGGAAAATAATTTTCTCTTGCCTACCTGTATGGTAATATATCTCGGGTGTTATTTGAGCTCCAGTCTGAAAGCCCAACTTAAGTCCCCAGCTGGGTGTGGGGGCGTGTGTTATCAAAACCTTACAAACACTGGTTCACTTGTACACAGCCCACCCTGATCATATGCACTGATGGTGAGTCTAAAGTTCCTTCCCCTCTTCAGACTACCCAGAAAAAGCATCTGCTGCTGGGGATTATTTTAGCTCTTCCTGAATCATCCTATCTCCTCACTAAAGAGGAGTGTAAGGATTTCCTGTTCATTTTCAGTGTGCATTATGCCAGTGAAATGATACCTTTTCTCTTAGCATACTTCAGATGAAATTACTGAGGACAAATAAAAAACAAGTACCTGTCCCAAGTAAGCCACACTAAAAGTTGATGGTTCCCAAATGGCAATGGACATAGGTGGAATTCATCACTGTTTGCTAAACAACCCGTGTCTCTTCTGCAAATGCAGGGCTGTACAGGTTGAATTGGCACAGAATCCAAATTAGGAGTTCTGAACATGGAGATGATGAACAAGATGAAAAAGGTGTACTTTGATAAGACCACTTTTTGCTGATAAAGGAATATCCTCTCTGCAAGGGCCATGATGCAAAAGAGACTCAGCTGAAGAGAGACAGGGGATGGAATACACATTAAGTTTAATAAAAGGAAGAAAAAAAATTAACAGCTTTTAAAATTCTAGCTGTCAGTGGCCCAAGAGTCATGTTGTTGACAGTGACGTGTTCCCATGGTATCCTCATATGCTGAACATCCCACCCCTGGGGATCGGCAGAGTTTCTTGCCTTCCATCAAACACATTCACCTCTAACCCAGAAAAAACCTTGCCTGGTCAGCTCCTGGAGTCCTACCATGTCCTGTGTGACCGGATTACCACCCTGATCGATGGCCTGAGCAGCCATCTGCAAAGTACTCAAAGCTTCAACAAAAGGCTGCTTTGATTTCTTTTCAATGCCTTAAAATACTCGTAAAGTCACCTTGAGCACACAAAGATGACTTCTCTTTTTCTTGTTGATGAGCTTTCACAGATGATCTGATTAGAAAGTGTTTGGTACTGGGCGGCACTGCCACGGGGAGGAATGATACTCTTGACTCTGCTTTTTCCAGATTCTGTTACTGAATGGAAGTTTTTCACCTAGTGTGCTTCTCTGGTGGTTTTGTCATGAAGTAGAAAAAAAAATCTAATGATTTCTGCTCCAAACACCCCAGGCTTTCACATATATGAAATGTCCTGCAAACTATTATTTCTCACTCATGAGCAAAGCAGTCCCCTCTGCCTGTGAGTGCTTGTCCCTGGACAGTACAATCGCACGAGGAGCTCCCTGTCTGCTAAGGTTTCATTAGGGCTTCTGCAGGGCTTTGATGTGCTTCTTTAATGCCACATCTTTAATACACTATGGAAAGTGTTTCTGAGGGTATGCTTCTGAGGAGAAACTCAGTGCATTCTTGTTTGTTCCACAGCAACAAAGAAATGGAAAAAACCATCCCAAAAAAATCCTCTTTCACAAGGCAGATTCCAAATTTTACCTCAGTACAACATAAATATAGCTAGGCCAAACACATTATGAAACAAGAGAAGAAAGAACTGAAGTAAATTTTTGTCTTTATGTGGCACCGCATAATCGAAATGGACAAAGGTCCAGATGTACCAGATGAATCTTGAATAAGTGCATTTAAAAATATTCAGAAGAATCACAATAATTTCTGTTATGCTAGAGAATGTGCAATATGATATTTTATTAGTTTATAGGTATATGGAGTATTCATCAAACTCCCTTGTACTTCTTATTGCCTTTGAGCTCTCACTAGTCTTATGGTTGACTGAAACATTCCTTTCAACAGTTACAATTTCAGAGAGGCAGGAAACAGGAGAAAAATAAAATTATTCTCAAGAATAATCAGAAAATCAGCAATACAAACTACAGTGGCAGAGGTAGGGTGCAGAATAGAGATTTATTTACTGAGTCAAGTCAGTATTCAACTAAAAAGAAAAAAGTTCTCTGTTGCCTGCATGTTGGGAAAATAAAAAATTAATATATAGGAAAATTCATTACCCCCTGGTATTATAACCCTGCTGTTCAGTATGCTGGAGAATAACAAAAGAAAGGGAGAAGTAGAATAGCTCAGAGTAGACCCCCTTGGATATGATAGCCCACAGGTTTAAAAGCATCTTAGCAAAACTGAATATTCAACAAGCTTCTGCCTTTAGAAGACCTCAAAGTGTAACTAGCTGTACATGGAAAAAAACCCCAGGATTTAATTTCTCAAAACTAATACTTTTTGAACTAATGGGGAATAGTCATCTCATACACTTTTGTCATCTCACTAGGACTGCCCTAGACTGGAATAGGAAAAATGCTGTCTCTTGTCTCTTAATAGATGATAATCACCCTAAGTCACGTTTTATATTTTATATACAACCCTTTTCCAGGAGAACTTCTACTTTGCAAATTAATCTAGACTGATGCAAATCTAGGTTAACAAAAACTTTATATTGGGTACAAATTTCAGTAAACACTATGATGTGGAAAAAAAAAAAACCAACAGCTCAGGCATTTAAGAAGGCATTCAACTCTGGCATCAGTAAGAGGATGAGGGGAGGAAAGGAAGAAAGGAAGTAGGAAGCAGAGAAAGAATGGAAAGACTTTAGAGACATTAGCATGTATTGCAATGGGATAAAAGTCTCGCAATACAAACCAAATGACCTGACTTGACAATAACTCCTTTTTTAAACTATATTTGAACTGGATTTCATGAAAGTATTGGGTATAAGACTAAGTAAGAAAAGACAATTAATATAGATATGTAAAAGGTATGTAGGAAACTGTACTGCACTGAAAGGTCATGCTCAATACAGAGAATGACTATAAGTGAAGCTCTTTCCTCTTGACATTAATATTCTTTAGTATCTGGGACACTGTTTAAGGTACTAGTTATTCCTAATGAAGAACTAATGCCAGTTCTGCATTTCTCTTAACATACTCCTGCATGAAAAAGCTAAAGAAGACTGGAATATACAGTTTCATGAAATGAATTCTATGAGAAACTGAGTGTTTTCATTAAATGTGTTATGAAGGTCCCAGGAAAGCCAGGGAAGACACTGAATAAAAAAAAAAATAAATTGTAGGCCCAAGCAGTGAGTATTAATTTCACACCTTCATAGCTATCAAAACACTTGGGTTAGAATTTATAGAATATCTAATCACTATAAGAAAGCAGTGGTAAAACAGGCATCCAACAGGATCAATGAGGCAGGAAACCAATCTTATTCAGGCACACAGCTTAACCACCTTTTAGAAGTGATTATGACTCCAGCACCTGCATTGTATGACTCAGAAAGTTACTCTCAATTATTCACCCTGCCCATCTACCTACCTGCATTTTTGCCTGAAGTGATTCATGAAGAGTACACAGACAGGTTTTCATCAGGACAGAACAATGTTTATGAAGACCTATAATTTTCTAAAGCAGCTTGACAGTGCTTCAAAACACAATTCAAGTGTTACTTTATCCACATTCTTTAGTGGACTTTATTACTGCAATGAAAGATAGGCTGGTTACACACAGTATCCTGATTTAAATTCATTTTACCTTTGTGATGCTGCAACAGAACTCACAAATCTGCAAATGACCTCTGTTCCAGGCATCCCAGCTTCCATGGTAAATTCAACTCCTACACTTTCTATTATACAACAAGCATTAAGTTTTCATACCAAGTGATACAACAACTTTGAGATCTCAATACGTTGGTCTTCAGGATTGTTTCTTGAAAGATAAGTGATCTGCATCAAACCTCTACTCCAAATCAGATGAAAAGGACATTTCAATTTACAAGTCCCACATTCTATGTCTGAATTAGAACAAGTGCTCTCACTGAAAAGCAGAGACACAACTTAATTTTCTGCTTTTTGTAAGGACTGATTTGACAGGTATTTCCTGTAAATACTTTCCGGAGTGGATTGTGAAAGGATGAAAGACGGGAATTTGTGAAAGTTTGTGAATCCCAATAAGACTTAGTCATCTTAGCAATGCAGAGAGATGGAAAGACCTTGTTGGCCATTTAAACAATGCTGTAAATGGAGAGAAAGGATTACCTCTGACTCTCCAGCTTCCCACCTTACACACACAACTGGAAAACAGAAAAATAAGAGGTCCTTGCTACAAAAACAATTAAAAGACACTGTTAGAGCAAAAACTTGTGCAATAAAAATCTCTGTAAGCCTGGATTATGCCAACAGTTTTCTCACACATTATAATCAGCCTAATATATATGCTACCTATATACTGGTTGTATAATAGCTGGCTGCTGGTATGACATTCTGAATCAAATGCTATCAATGGAAATTCTATACCGAACTACAAAAAGATGCCAAACAAACTAGATTTTATCCACTCTCAGAGCAAAGTCCATCACTACATTTGCTGCTTGTGAATATCAGTATACAGAATTTTAATGATAGTCTCACTCTGCTAAATTATGCATGGAAATTATATCAGGCAACAGTGTCACAAGAATTTTAGCATATATGTAAATTCCAGTAAAATGAATGAAATTTGGACACAAATTTAAAGCATATTCTTAAATGCTTTCGCAAACACAAGTTCAGCTGTACCAAGTTCTTACTAGACTGGAGCACAAATTAAACATAGAAATCCTACATATTTCATAATACAGAAGTTATTTTAAAAATACACATACTTGTGTACCATATATTAAAATGTGACAGTAATCTTGAAAGTGCTGATATAATCTTGATTAGAGTGTCAGTACACTTGCAATATTGTCATTATAAAAGTGATTGTGAATCTTTTTCAGAGAAAAGAGAGGTTTACTTCACAAGTTTTATTTACATAAGAAGTTCAGTAGAGATCTAGCCATTAAATCAGTATATATAAACAGACTGTTTACATGCATTGAAATTTTATCTATAGCACAGTGGTTAAGAAAAAACCCACAAAACACCTATTTAAACGACAATTCTAACCTCTTGCCTTCATTTATAAACGGAAACAAGCTGCCACACAGTTCAGCAGTAAGGGAGGATAAAGAACTGATAATAATCCTTTCGCTCCTCCCATGAACTCCAACAAGGCATTTGAATGAGACTTTTAAAGCTGTAAATTGTCCATCAAAACACAGAATAACTTTTGCTAATCCTTGTGCCACAAATTACTAATCCGTCTGGAAAGTGTTTACAAGGATCTAAACATCATCAGACAGAAAGACAATTGGGTTAGTCGCATGTAAAAAAAACCAAACCCAACCAAAACCTGAAAAGAACAGAACACAACAGAAATAAAACCTCTGAAGCAGCTGACCACAGAATAAGTCGGATTTGCAGAAGTACTTACAGCTTTCAATCTCCAGCGTGCAGTTCTGCTCATCCAGCGGATATCTCCGCAGGTCCATCATACAAGCAGCTGTTGTCGTAATTCTGGGAAAGAAAGAGAAGAGTTTGTTAATGTGCCTTGTTCCAGTCTTTCCTCTATCACACTTTGTTGAAAGAAGAAAACGTATTTCCACATAAAAGATGCTCTGCCTGGTTTGGTTGAATACCATGTCTGCTGCTTGCTTGTAACTATTGCTGTCCCAGGAAGGTTATCCCAGCCTGGTGGTCCTCCACAGCTTCCCCTCAACACAAGTATTTTCTGCTGTGTGTTAAGTACAGATGACTGGGCAAAGTACCTGGGGAATCTGCTTCCACATCATCAAAAAAATGAGAGCATTGGACAGTAGCCATTTGTACAAGCTGTCTTCAAGCTGAAAGGCTGACCAAATGAATTAGCTCAAATCATAAAATCCAAGATAATGATCTCCACAATGGGACCCAAGATGGACTAGATGGAGTGCCTACAGCATATGCAAAAACTAAGACATTACAGGATTAATGTCTTTCCAAGGCACTAATGAGAGGTTGGGTAACTAAAACTTTCCTTCTCAAAATGCTGTCTCGTGTGAAGTTTACTACTGGTCTTTCATAGTAGATATTTAGAATATTCAAGAACAGTTTAAAAACTTCTTGTTCATTCTTTGTTCTGACAAAAAGACTTCAGAGAACTCTTTCCCTTGATAGATCTTATTCTTTCTCCTTGAACACCTAAAGAGTGTTCATTAGCAGCAGAAAATTACAGTTGCCTGGTCAAAATTTACTCAAAATTCACTAGCAACTATTTCTGCAAGGTACTTAAGAATCTTCATAAGTATCCTTACTATCCTACTGTATTGGTCACTTGGAGAAAAGGAACATTTTTTGGCACCAAGTTATTTCTTCATTCCATACAGGGGTACTCATAGAATTGTTTTGGAAAATATGTTTTTAATCACTGTGTGTTATCAGAGAAGCTTCACAAGAAAGCTTTTTGGAGTGGTACAAAAGCAGATGGAAAAGACTCCTTTGGCTCCTCTTAGTGAAAGCCTTCCAGCTTTTAACAAAATCAGACCGCTGAGGAATACCTGTGTGTTTCTATAAAATGCAAATCGACAAGCAGCAGCCTATATTGGTAAAAAAAAACCCTCTTGGCAGTTCATACTTGGTTCCTTATTTTTAAATTTAAAGAAAAAAATCAAAGAAATTGCCCTGTTCCAGTATCATCAATGTAAGACTGATTATTTTGGAGCAAACTTCAAGAAAGGTATAGTGAGACCAGAAAAAAATCACAGCTCATGTTTTTTGTTGGGTTATGTTTGTTTTTTTTGTGGGGAGGTTTGTTGTTTTGATTTCCTCAGTACCTCCATAGCTACCTGTATATTATAGTCAGGAGTTTTACAAGTGTTTCAGTAGTTCACAAAGGATAAGGCAGACCACAGACTTACAGCCAAGGTTTAAATGCACTAAGGAATTGTGGTAAAAGCTAACCTGGTTTAGTACTAAGTTTTCTCATAGCTTTCTCTGCACTAAATACTTCCTACCAGAGTCTACAGGATCCAGGGGTTCCACACAGCGACAACCCCCCATCTGTGCTACCCTCAGCAAAGTGTCTGTTCACACTGATGGAGTGGAGAACTCACAATTCTCACACATTTCTGTAGGATTTTTGTGTGCAACAAAAATGACCAGGGAGCCAAAGGCTCCAAACAGCTGGGATAAAAGCTCTGTAGGGAACATTAGCAAATCATTAAAAAACACAATGCTGTACCTCAACAGAAAGTAAAGTGAAAATGGTAAGGAAAACTATAGGTAGAGCAGAGACTTAATCAAGCCAAAACAGAAGTTTTGAATAATGTATTTGATTCAATTTGCTTGTTCCTTCTTAGGCATAATGCAAATCCATTGAAATAAAATCAGAACTCTGTCCTTTCCTCTCCTCATACCTCTCTCATATTTTTAGCCTGACTTTTCACATTTATAGTAAAGTAGAAAAAGTTCTTTCATCTTCATAATTATTTAAACAGCAAAACTACCTTTGGATAATTATTAGTGGTTTGCAATTCATGGGGATTAGGAAAATCAAACTACCAAAGCAAGACAGTGCAAGAATTACCACCTTGGAATACTTTTAAAGGCAAGAGACATGACCTACACCTTTTCAGACAGAGGAAGAAACAGCAGTTCATTTTAGAAGTTGGGAACACTTGAAATAGGCACAAAGCCTTTCTCCCAGAGCAGAGCTGTTTCAATTTTCATAGAAAGATTAAAAATATTTTTATACAGCCTGTAATAGTGCAAAAAATACAATATTTTATTTTGCATGATGTAACCTTGAGAACAAACAATGAAAAAGTGAAAGCTTTTAAAAAACAACACTGTGACTCAAGGCACTGCAGTCATCAGGGATGATACAGAATATCAAGACTCAGAGAAGCACCACATGAAATGAAACACATCACAGAACTGTCTCTCTCATACACGAATCTTTTAATCTGTTGCTAAAGAAAGAGAAAACTTGTGATATTTAATGATTACTAACAATGAAAATGAGTTTTCATCTTCCTCTTTCATGAACTGTATTTTGAGTAATGTAATGAAGCACAAAAAAACCAAACCCTGAAGCAGCACTAAACTGAGTAAATAAAGTATTATGAAGTAGACCTAGAGAAAACTTGCACACTTGTTAACACTGATTTTTAACACTGCAAAAAAATCTGCACCACAACTGATTTGCAGGGAAAGTAAGGTTTGCCATCAATAATTCAAAATAATTCAGAGAAACTATTATTTCTGAGAAAGTTGAAAATCTGCTCACCTCCAAATCTTTGGGGAGGTTTTGTGATTCAGGTAAGAGCTGGAAATCAGCAATACTTCTTTCACATTCCAAAAGTGAAGGCCATAAAGAACTTTTTAAACACTTCCAAACTTAAAGTGAGGCAGAAAATAATACCTGTATTATAATACTATCCCAGAAGGGCTAGTAGTTCTTATTTTTGAGTTCTATCCAGGGAACAGTTTTTCATAATCCTATTGATTTTGCTTTTCTGACAAATTCAAGTGGGATTTGAAATTCAAAAAAGCAACTTAAACAGTTCTGATATCACTAGTGAAGAAAAAACAGCAGTGGAAGACAGGAGAGCAAAGCTAATAATATGTGGAGATGGACAGAATCAAATTCCCTCTTGAAGTGGCAATAAGCAGTAAGAGAAACTTAACTGTCCTGGAAGGAAGCAGCCCTGACCTGTAATTACAGGCTTACAGACACACAGAAATGATGAGCAAGATGGTGACAATTTCAGATAGCTCTCCTGAGTAGAGTAGTAGCACAAGAACTCTCTTAACACCCTTGTCTCCTGTACTAGCTCTAACAGATCATGATCCTATGGAGTCAAAAACAGAGCTGAAGCCCAGGAAAACACAAAAACTAATTCTTACTTTAAATGTATGTACATATATCCTGTTGAAAGCAGTATAAAATTCTGCTTCAGAAAGCTGACTGACTCCCCATTAACAACATCAGGAGCAATCCAAAGAGCTCACAAGGACAACAGAATGAATGTCTTCATCAAGGACTTTATAAGACTTTTCTGTGTGCTGTGACTGGGAGTCAGGAACTCTCTAAATTAGTTACTGAAATAAGGTACTGCAGCTAAACCCACTGGTTCACCTTTGCTTCTTGGAAAAAGCCCTCCTGCATGACAGTTGGAAATACCTATGACAGCAGCAGCCAGCAGAACCAATTTCAAATATCTGGAAATTCTGGGAACATTCTGGAATTTATCAGTGGGATAAATCTCTCTCCTGGATGATAATACTGGATTTAAACATATGTCAAGGTTGTGAGACATACTAACAGATCTACTTTTAAATAAAATAAACTTATTGCTAATTACAGAGTTCACAGAATTTTTCGTCCTTTTGCTTATACACAGAAAAGCTTCCTTTGTATGATCACAGGTTAAGAGCTGGCTGTAGCAAACACCAAACAATAGTGATGTTTCTAAAAATTCAACATTAAATCTAAACACTCAGCTACTGAATCTTTCATCAGCTATAATCTTCCAACTGTAAACAGCATCTAGTTTCTCAGTGTAGTGTTATAGGAAAAAAAGAACAGCTGTTTTATTGATGTTGATTTCTCTATTTGAGATTAAATGATATGCACATGCTACCCAGAATCTGTAATATGCTCTCTTCTAACACTACCTCTCAACATTTCCTGAGTGTTCTAACCTAAGTGCCAACAGCTCACTTATCTTACTCCATTTGGAACTTGTTATCTTGTTATCCACTTGTTATTAACTGTAGATACTTTCTTCTTGTTTCTGTAGTGCGCTTAGGGAGTAAGGTGTTCTCTGAAAGCACTAAGTACATTTGTCAAAGCTGGAAGGCATAACTGTAATAGAAGCCATGAATATGAAGGATATGATACTAAAGCATTATTTAAATGTAATACAAGAGAGGAAAAAACTTCTGTAGCTGATAAGACACAGGGAATCAGAACCCACACAGAAACTTCGACCTCATTAAGTTTTGTTGTTGCTGAGATTTCGGGTAAAAGAAGCATACCAGATTTTTAAGAGGAAACTAAAATTCATCATTCTTGGGAAAATGTTCTGCACTTCTCTGTTGAAGTACAGCCTATTGTGCATCTGCTTGCCAGCAGGGAAGAGTAATGGCAAACCAGAGAATTTGGCTCTTATTTCATGGTAAAAGAATTCTGTCACAGAAAAAATTAGAATTTTGCTGCAGAGTTCTATTCCATTCCATTTTTGGCTAACTGCTATAAATATAGCTCTATAAATTGTTCTTTATTGCAATAGCATTTCCTACTATCCTGTCACTGTGTCCAAAATTCAGCCATAACATCATGTTCATAATTTAAATCCTTGCAAAAAGCACACATCACTCTGCAGTAAAATCTTGTGCTACAATAACTTCAGCTTTAGACTGAATTTATTCAAAGCTTTCTCTGAATTAATATGTTTTTCTCTAGAAAGTAACACCTATATAACATGGCAGAAGAGCTCAGAGGAGCCCTTCATAATTTTAGTATTTTATCAATACGAAATTTATCCTTGTCTTTCAGCATTCACTTCACTTCTCCCTTTCAAAAGAAATAAATAAAAGGGACAATGCTAAAACACTACAGGACTTACAGGAAATGAAACAATATGAGCATGATGAGAGTTAGTACATCTCCTCCACTTATCCAGAGTTCCTAGTCCTTTTGCTTTTACTAACCATCACTGAAAACATGAAAGTCTTACTTTCAAATATTTTGCAAAACATGTTTCTTATTCTGGTTGGGAAAATTACATTTCTACTTCACTCAAATAATGTCAGCATTGAAATAAAAAGTGCATTATTTCACTTTCTTTTGCTTAAAAATTTATATTGTTACCATCCAAGTCACACTGCATAAAATAAATCATATATACAAAACACCTTTAAACGAGTTGTTCTGATATTACATCACATTAAATACGGACTCTCTCAAACTATGGAAGAGAGCTAGAACTTTCCAAGGAGACACATGAATTTGGTGGGGTTTTAATCATTTCTCACTGCCTAAAATAATGCGCTTAGCTCTAAAGAGTACATTAGACTGTAAGCGTACCCTACATTAACAATTTTTATTCCTGGAAGATAAAGATACAGTTCCTAATTAATTGAAGGCCTTAGAGAAGAAAAGGAATATTTTCTCAACAAAATATGCACTGCTTCAAAGTACTAATTGTGCAGGTAATATTATCTATAAAAACACAGAAATAGGGAAGTACAATTTATCAGAGGTAAAATAATATGAACTTTGCCTACAGGTCACTTTTACAAGCTTTACCAGAGTGACAACTACAGTAGCCCAAAGTCCACCTTTGGAAGAACAATGTCTTGTTTCACCTCAGGACCTGCGTCTGAATGTTCTGTTGCACGGGTCTTAGAAGATAGCAACCCTCTCCTCCAAAACATCTGCAGGAGCCAACCTCCAGCAGCTGCTGGTTTATGGAAACTGACTTCCATGGAGATGCTGGTGAGGCTGACACAACCTGCACTTCCCTGTTAGTGAGGAACTTGTATTTTGGATAATGAGCTCACACAGAAACTGCAATCACTTCATTATGTTCTTAATCCACGGTTTCTGTGTATTTGATTTCTGCAAAATCCTCGCTCCTCACAAAATACCACCAACTGAGAATATTTCCCATTATTTTTCTGTTCCAGGAAACTGAGTGGAAGGTATTTTTGCTGCTCCGGAGGAAAAAAGTTCTACTTGAGTTAAAAATTAATGTGAAAGTCAAAACAATCTTCAGTAAGAAGTTTTATGATTGCAGCTTATTTAGTAATTCCTACAGAAGTAGCAAGATAAGAGCCCAAAGCTCCCAATCCTCTGGCTTTTGTGAGTCAGAAAGCTCATTTCCCACAGGAAAATGTCAATAGAAATAATAAATGTAGGAGGAATCTTAATAAGCAGAATTACTCTGCGTATTAAGGTGAGAAAAAGTCAGTAAAAAACTCTCTAGCACACACCTGAAATTATCAAGTTTCTTTCAACAACCTTTATACTAAAGCAGTAACCCATAAAATTCTTACAAAACACAGAGACAAAAGTAACATGAACTCTCCCTGTCCTAAAACAGGAGTCACACTTTAAAAACAATCAAACAGGGAGACATTTAAGAGTCAGCATGAAGGTAAGCTGTAAGAAGCATAGTAGAATACCAGACACAGGTTATTACTTCCAAACTCAATTTTTATTAGAAATTTTTATCCACACAGACTGGAAGGCAAAGACAGTTGCACTGCCTCTGTGCAGGATTTCTATTACACCATTTACTTTCTATGTCTTTTCCCCCATTACTACATACCTTTGCAATTCTAGCAAAAAAAAGCTCACAAACACGCAATTGCTTTCTTCTTCACTCTGCTCTGACAGAACTTCACCAGAGATTGTAATGAAGTGTTTACTCACCTTTTCTTAATTTCTTCTTCTATTTCCTGTCTATAGACAACCTACCTTCCCCAAAATGCATCAGAAACTATTTAAGTAGCATGTCAAAATGATGTGGCACATACAACCATGGGTGAGTTGCTAACCATGATAAGAGAATGAGTAAGGGAAAAATCCTCCTCCAAGTAGATCCACAACTACATCATTATGTGCTAACACTGGTGCCTTGGAATTACCACCATTGCCCAGGACTGAGTGCCCCATTTACCGAGACTTCTAGAGAGCATTGCACGAGGCCACATCTATCCATGACCAAGTCTTATGCAGATGTAGGGTTTTTTTTCCTGATTCTGCTTTTCCTGATTTAAAAGAGGATAAAGATACAGTTCCTAATTAACTTATGTTCTCCTACTTCTTACTACCTGAACACGTCTCAAAACAAACTGTCATTCACCAGATACTCAGTTTAAGAAAACAGAGCATGCCAAGTGACCTCCCAAAGTAAGAGCCACAGATCTGTGTCGCAGAGAAGCGAATTATGAGCAACCTTATCCATTGCAGCACAGCCACCTCACCCACTGCAGCTGTAATGTGCTCTCTACTTGTCACAAATTGCTCTTGCAAAATGCATATCCTTACCTCTGGTAACACATTCTCTTTCATTCTCTACCTGAGAGGTGAGCCACTATCAAACAGCTGTAGAAAATAATTTTATTTTTTAAAACATTTCCCATGAGACCTGGAAGCATATGCAGTTGCTAAGTTCATCCAGAGAATGATGTAGCCAAAATTTCCTCTGTCTCCACCTGCCCCTTCCTTCATGCATCTTGTAGGCTTAAAACAGTGCCACAAGCAAAAAAGAAAATGAGAAACTGTCCAGTTATTGCACAAGCTGATTAAATCTCCTGTAATCATTCAGTAAAATAAATCAAATATCCTTTTAATTGACTATTGACATAAAATAAATATCTCTGGCTTTGCAAATAAATATTTCAGCTTAGTTTTGATATTTAGGACAGAGTAAGAGACGTGTACCCAAATACGTTATTTCATCCTACCGACATCCTTTCAAATATCACTGCAATACCAACCGTCAGTAAAGGCAAAACACAAACAAATAACACATAGGATCTTAAAGCTCCAAAGCATCTGAAGTAGCCCTTAGACTTTATGTCTACTATGCTAATGTATTACACTACCATTGGCTAGATTAGCACCCTGACACTATTGTCTCAGTTTGCTTTTATTTTATTGAATGACCATTATTTGTAGTTAGTAGGTCATAATGCTTCATCCCCCTATGGCAATAAGAGGATGTGGGTGGTGAAGTCCATGGGTAGGTTGTGATGTCCACAGCAGATTTTTTAAAGAAAAAAATTCTACAGTGCATAAAAATGTGTATGTGTGTGTGTGTGTGTGTGTATATATATATATGTATGTATGTATGTATCTCATTGCTACTGGTAAAACAGAAAGTAGCATAAGGGATATTGTATTTCAGTGACAATGAGACTGTCCATACTACATTTATCTTTCATTTACAAAGCCATTGCATATAATACTAATCGCAAGCATGTTTGCCTATCCTGACCTGATCAGCATCTCCAGGGGCTGTGTAAAAGCTTTTAAAAGGAGACAGTAAGAAATCAGTTTCCCCCACTCTCTTGCCCCTTTCTTTTGACTGCAAGACTCCATACTTTGAAAACCACATCTTTCAGGACTCAACTCAGACAGTAAAATGGGAACCCCATTTGGAAATACTTAGAAGCATTTGTCTTCCTATATAGAGTGGATCTCAAAGTATATGAAAGTGTGATTTAAAAAGAACAAAAAATAGCTTTGAAACACACAGAACAATTCAATCAACTGTGCAGCCATACCAGGAAAGACTACTAATTCCATTTTGTGTTCATATTCATAATGAGTGACAAGCAATAGAAATACATTTAAAATATATTCACATATATATTCAAATATATATAGTCATAATAATATATATAGTCACAATATATGAATGTATACATATGTTATGAATATATATATATTCATAATATACACACATATATATACATATCAACACAACACATGCTCCTTAATCATACTTGATGAACGCTCTTTCTGACTTTTAGGGCTTATCCCTGCAGCTGTATTTTCAGGGTTTTTTTTGCAGCCAAATACCATTTTCAGTCCCTGCCAAACAGGCTAACAAGGTTGGGTGTCAGTGATTGGGAAGTATGACATCTCACCAAGTTTTTTACCCTAGATTTTACAGAAATCTTCATTACTAATAATTACTGAACCGTACTTCACTACTTCATCACCAAAGTAAATTTTTAGATTTAACACAAAGAACAGGAAGCTGACTACAATATTAATATCATGAGACCCCAATTAATACATAGCACTGATCTATAGTTTCATTCCTAAGAATCTTTTTACCATTGTTTTTATCTAATTTTTTTACATAATTTGATTTATTGATTCCTGTAGCTGTTACAATAAACAATAAAACTGCTGTCAACAAACCTATCATCTTATCCCAAGTAGTTTTATGTTTTACTTTTTATTGTAAAATGTTTGGGTTTGCATCATATGACTGCAAAAAAGTAGTAAGTATAGTTGGACTGAATTATTTTTTTCTTCCACAACTCTGACGGCAGCAGAACACACACACTGCACACAAAGAGATGTTTGGCCAGTTTTAAAACTATGTTTAATTCCTGCCCTAACGAGTGTCTACACAGCAGCATCAAGGGCCTATTTCCAGATATTAGAGTGGTACAACTGACATAATACATAACAATCTAGAACATCTCACAGAATTTTAAAAGAGTCACTGTAAAATTACAGACAAGTCCTTGCAGGAAGTTTTTAATAGTTCTTTAGCAGCAACTGCTATGTCCATAGAGTAGTGATTACTGAGTAGTGCTGAGTTTTATCACTTAGGAATGAAAGCATTTTTTCCCTAAAACAGGGAAAAATTTAATGGGTCAACAGCACTCCAAGTAGTTAGATCTCAAGAATATGGGAAAAAAAAGCCCAACCAAAAGCCAAAAAATATACCTATAATAAAATTTAGTTTTGCTACTGGTGCTAAGGCTGCACCACATAGGTAGTACTTCATACATCCTCTTGCACAAGTACGGAACTGCAAGACCTGTAGATCCAAGTATCCAAGCTCATTACAAGCATCAGATATTGAGACCTCACAAAACTGCAGAAGGGTAGGATAAAGACATTTTTAAGACAGAATGAATACTTTCAGTGTCATAACCTCAATTAAGATTCAAATCTTTTAGTCCAATGTGGCCAATTACAGACTACATTCAATTACTTCTCGCACTTTTTTACTTTTTGTTAGAACTGAACCACTCCTCCTCTCCTGCTTGCCATGATCTGCAGAAAGGCTGACACTGCACTGGTAAGTGGGCAAGACGCAGTATTAGCAAACAAAAAAGAACAAGCAACTCTGCTGCTAATTGCTTTTGAATTGCATCATTTTGTTTCAGTGATGTTTTTATTTCCAGAAGATTTGTTTTGGTGGTATCAAGACTATCACATCATTTATTCTGTAGAACATACTGTTAATTAATATATTTTTAAATATGTATTATTTATAAATTAAAGTCCCAGTCCTTACATTTAATCCTACAAGTAACCTAAGCAGATGTTCATGTAGACCAAGCAGAACACCAAATCCTGCAAAGAGTAAATAAGATGTGACAAAGATGGACAGTACAAATACAGATAGTGGGTGTTCCAAAACAATATTTTGAATTTATAGAAGAGAAATCACTCACTTAAAATGACTACCAGAATTCTTAAAAATGGCTGCAATTTATTTGATTATTTGTATTAAATTATTATCTATAAAGCACAGATGAAAGAGAAATGAATGTAAATCAACCTATATGTGCACACTAAGAATTAACCCCTAGTGATATAAAGCTCTTCACCCTTCAATTGAGCCCTGTGTGTCCAGAGTGTCAGTGGGACTTCTCCTGCCTGATTATCAGCTGGATCTGAGGCTGTTTAAGCTGTCTTGAACAAATCACATGTTTGAATTGTAGTTACATAGCTCAGCAAGTATTCCCATGTGAACAGTATTTAGTTGAGGAAATTAATAAAGATTTAGGAGATATTTTTAGGCCTAATTCACAGCAAATAGGTTTCAAATGACAACATTTCTATTAACATCAAATTACTTTAGGTAAGGCTTCTGCAGAGGGGAAAAAAAGACAAGAAAAACACCTACAGATGATTTTTTTTATATAAAAAGCTGTAATGGGGAGTCGGGAAAAGAAGATACTTCTTAGTCATATAAATGCTTTAGGATAGGTATGACATGGGCAAAATATGAACAAGCTTATTCTCTACATTTTTTTCTTAAACACTGCTATTTTTCTTGCTCAGGCTAATCTGCAAGTAGAGATCTGTGGGGAAAAGCCATTTTGCAGCTATTTCTGATCCCACTTCTCTTCTTTTCTCTCTTCTGACAGATAGATCTACTGACATGCCCAAGCCAGTAGAATTCTTTTTTATTTTGACAATGAAAAAATAAATTACTTAGAATTGCATCCTATCACATTCCAGATGTCATGAGACCAGCCTCAGTGCTCTCCTCATCTATTTTGTTAGGTTTGTATTGCCTGTTCCATATCTGATCCATTTGGAACACCAAATACACTTATTGCTTTAAGATATTATTAAAGCAGCAGGAATATTATTTGGAAAAAGTGAAGCCATGTTCTCCTTGAACATTTCAAAATCAGTACCTACATTAATTCAACTCAGCTTTAGCTAAGAGCTTATTGGATGTGTGAGAGAAGCATAACAATGAATCAAACTGAATGACTAAAATTAACAGGAATCCAAGTTAACTTCAGCCATCCTTCTGGAATCCATTTCCAAAGGGATACATTACCTCCTATGCCAAAATAATGATGCTCAGTCACGACCTTTCTCTCCCTCATCTTTATTTCAGAACATTCATAACTTTGTTCCAAATAGAAACAGGAAAACCACCCAAAAGATTTCTGACATATCAGATGCATCATACTGGCAAGAAATGAAAGTTTGATGAGCTATATAACACACTGAAGGCTTGAAATCTAAATAGAAACTCTGGACAGGGAATATTCTATTTATGAAACAAAACCTTTGAAAATTCTCAGTAAGTAGATCTCAGTGGCCAGAACTCTAATTCATACACTGCAAAGACAAACAATAAAAAAAGGGAATTTCCTCTTAATTACCTTATTTTCCTGCAAAATATGCTTTGTAACGAATTAAATCTGTATTCCCTTAAGACAAGCTTCAGAAAATCTTACCAAGGTCCCTTCTCTTCCTTTCTGAAGCTACCAAGATCCATCAGTTTCTGTAGTCGAAGTCATCTGCAACTATGATCAACAAAGCCATTAGATTTGGAAGATACACAACTCTGACCTGCCAAAGAGCCTGGGATGACCCTGCACGCAATCCCATTAGCAGATAGTGTATGACCAGAGTCTCAAAGAGAGCCTGAGTTCAACTGATTCTAACTAATCAGGTCTCTGCTTCCTATAGATTTATGCAGACAATGGGGATCACTTCTAACATTTTGTGCCGCCAGAACTGCATTTTAACACTTCACACTGAACTAAAACTTGAATCATGGTCTATGTATGAAGGATTTCTTTGTATTGTGTACTTTTATAATTTAATTTAGAAAACATGTCCCCCATTGTTTTTTCTGTTACTTTGTCCATAGATGAACCCTCTTTTCTCCAAGAAACAAGTAAAAACTAGTCCACATTTGAGGTAGATGAAAAGTCAGCTGGAAAATGTCACTCCTACCCAACACAGCAAATACACATCTGATGTGAAATTAAATGTTTATCTCAGATACGTCAGGCCTGTTGTGGACCCATATTCCTTCAATTCAGGGAATTTTTAAAGTGATCATTTTGCTGTAGAAAGTGCACATTTTTCTTTTTTTTTTCCAACCAATCCCTAAAATTACTCCTATACTTTACTCAAGTCTTTTATACATAAACAATAGGACAATACATGCTGCAACTCAGGAAATAAAAATCAGAGCCTTGCGGAGCATTTACTTGATTAAATGCACAGGTGCTTTGAGGTGACTGCAAACACTGGCATAAAGAAAGAGTACCACTGGCACAGCAGGTTCAGCACAGAGCCATCTCCGAGGCACAGCACAGAGGGCTGGTTGCTGCCATGTCCCCTCCTACACATCCTCACCCACTCTCGAGCCCAGGCATGTGAGCAACGGCCATCCAGCCACAGCCCTTCAGCAAAATCTACAGAAGCACAGAATCGTGTACATGTCAATACTGCTATCACTTACCATGGTAAAAAGTCACAGTAGTTTCCTCTGTCCACCTGGCAAGAAAACCTTCTAATTTTTTTAATGTACAAGGATAACACTAGCACAGTAACAAAACCACCACTCCATGAGGCAGAGTACTCATGGGAAATCTCCTGGAAGAGCTTTTGAAAAATAACTATTGAAGAGCAAAGTCTTAGTAGGGATGGGGACTTCAAGTCAGCAGTGCCTGCAATACGAGGTGAGAATGAGTGGACACTGTATAACAAAATGGCCACACTTCTATGGGCAAGAAAGTTTCCCAGGAGAGAAGTACGGGATGATACATGAAAATTATCTCTGCCATGTTTTAAATGAGTAAGATAATTCTCTATAAGCCATTTCAGCAATTTCTCATTTCCCAGTACATGTTCTCAAGCACGAGGTTAAATGCAATGTTAGGAGAAATATCCGTCTCTTTGGGTTTTGTTTAGTTCACTCAGGGTTTTCTAATTGTCACAAAATTCAGTATTTTTGATACAAATTTACTTGTCACACATTACCTATGGTCATGTAACCTAATGCTAGAGCCAATGACTCTGCAAAATCTCTCTCAGGTGGTAAATCTCATTTCTAACCATAGACCAGAAATTTAGTGAATAATGCCAGCAGTTTAATAACTCTCTTGTTAAGGTTAAATGTTTTCCCCCTGCTGTCCCTCCAAGCTGACAAAAGAGAAGTCACATGAACATCAATACTGCATTACACAAACCACTCTTCAGAATTTAGATGTGAGTCTGTTTATACTGTAATCCACATTTCATAGAGACACAGAAACTGAGACAATAACCATCTTGCTAAGAATGGCTCCACTTTTCATAATTTTCACAGTAACAGTCTCAAATTTTTGATGCTGAAAGCACTGCGGGTATGTTCATGATGCAGTAGATCTGTCTCAGCTTTCCATTTACTCGAAGTCTCCTTCTATCAACAGATTCAAACATGACTGCAGTGCCTTAAAAGGATATTAATAATTTCTCTGTTCTTGGAATAGCAGAGACACTCCTAAATTCAGAATACCAGCACCACACTCAAAGAGCAAACCGTATATTATGCAAAGACTTTGCATTTTCCCTGTTAGGTAACAGAAACCATGCTCTGGGTCAAACCTACAACTCTGGAGGAAAACCAGGTTCCCTTCAGGTTCTTTCTAATTCTTTTTAGGTCACTTCTTCATTCACATTTCTGAATGTTTATATCTTGGAAAACTTGACAACATGTCAGACACAGCCCTCAGAGTCCCTCTCTCCCTCAGCATCGCCCCTTTGTGTCACTCCCAAAGGCTCATCATCCCCTGGCCCCTGCAAGCGGTTTCAAGTAGAGTAATATTCATCCCTGTATGGCCAGAAGCAATAAATTAAGGAGACAATAAATAAATTAAAGAAAATATTTTGGTAGAACTCTCATTGCTAGGAAAAGAAATGTAGCTTTTAAAAAGTAGCCATGAACTTCTTTTGATTGTACCTGCAGCACAAGATCTTTCCTAAACAAGCAAAAAGCAAAATAGAACATACCAAATTGCCCTAGTATTTGCAAATAATTATCAGGAACACAGCAGTGATAATTAAAAGAAAACAAGCCTTTAAATTATAAGTAAAATATATAAAATCAGTAACTCCTTTGGAGAACAAACCCAGAAAATGTTTCAACACAGAAATGTCAATAACTATTGTGTGAAAAAAGCACTAATAGAAAATCTGGGGAACAGAATGGCCATGACAACAGATTAAATCAAAGAAGAAACAAAATTTTAAGGAATTGTTGCCACTAGTTGTGCCTAAATTACTCCTGTTTTTTCTTGCAAACCATAAAAACAAATACATGCATGAGTAGGAAAGAAAAGCAAAACAATAAAGCAGTAAAAGTATTTACTTTCTACCTGTCATACACAGACTACACTCAAATTCTAGTAATTTTAAAAAAAGGCTTTTAGTGAAACTTCAATACCTGTAAATCCTGGCTTAAGTTCTGGCAAGTTTACAGACTGCTAAGTCTGAGAATCTCTTGAACACATAAGGAATGACTTGCAGTTACCCACATAAACCTGGCACTGCAAGTTTCACATGTTGTCAGTAGGAATGAAGAAAATTCAGGGCTCCCAGCTGTGATTTGCTTGAAGGTTTCAGGCAAAGCCTGTCACAGATGTACTTAAAGGAAGAAAGTGCACGTGCAAATTTTGCCTCTTAGCAACAAGATGTGATCATAGCATTGCATTTAAAAGGCAGGTGATGAATCACAAACCCTCATAAATAATGAGATGGCAATACACTCTCTTTGCACAGTGTAAATGCCATGAGGAGATGGAAAGGGAACAATCACACAGCTAAGCCATTACCATCTGCACAATTAATACATGCTCTAAGCAATGAGGGAGTAGGAGGAAAAGCATCATCACTTATGACTATGTAGTCATTAGCCAAGATCCTCATCTTCATTAGACAAATAAATTAAAATTCACATTTACTAAAGCTGTCACAGTGGCTCCAAAACAATACTCTAAAAATGATCCCACTGGATTTGGATGAAAATGATGCTTTTTGAAGGAGTAGTTGCTAAGTAGAAACATGATATCAAATACACTGACTATTAATCTAAGGTGACCCTCCTCCTTTACAATAAGGAGAAAAAAAAATAGCACACATGCTAAATTTTAGTGAAAAACAATGGCTCAGGATAATAAAGGTCTGTAATTCAATGAAAAACTGACTACAAAAACATCCCACTTTTCCAAACGTTTTAGAGCTTGGACAGACTTTACATGAGAAAATTGCTAAACAGAAAGCTCTGATAAGCAAAGTGATGAGGTAGAAGAATAAAATTAAGCAAAGCCAGAAGGGGAGAGGATAATGCATTTTCAAAGCAATCATAAGGAAGCAGGAAAACTTGGTCAGTGCTAAGACTATATTTCATGAATTAAAAATTGGGAGCGGAAGGGTGGGGGCACTATTTTCATTACTAGTCAATATTGAAAATAACACAAAAGCTATGCTCAGAGAAGAGGAATGTTTTTGCTAATGCTGACCCTTTGTGCCAACATTCAGAGGGACTTGTTTACCTAACTGGAAACTCTCCCATGTTCCTGGGCACAAAACTTCTTCACTAAAACTTCTTTAGTAGATAAATCCCCTGATGTAGAACTGACACCCTGTTCTCGTAACTATCATCACACATTCAGAATGGAAGACAAAAGATTGTCACACTAGGCCTGAACTGTCAATGCCTTTTAAAAAGCAGATATTCTCCATGCTCTTTTAAAAAGCACTTTGAGCATCATGTTTTCCAGGGCTGGTAAGAGGTGCTGAACAAAAAAAAAATTGCAAGGAATAAAACTTTTCACTTGCTCATCCCTGTCAAAACTAATGAGCAAAATGAATCCTGATATCCTGCTCATTTCTCTCAACTGAAATAGAACTTTAAAAGTCTCAAAGTATAAGGACACTTTACTTCTATAAATAGTTTAGAGGTTGTGCCATGGGCAAATTATTAAATTTGCCACATTCCCACCCTATTTTGAAGACGGGAAAATTTGGGATTCTAGTAGTGATATTCAGCTGAGCAGTCTCTTCAGGTTTATCAGCCTAACCATCATGCAAGCTGACACACATCTAACTGATCAATACTTAACAAATCAAAACTAAAACTTGTTTTTGCTACATATTGCACCAACAAATGCAACTTAATAAAAAAGTTATCCAAGCGAAAATGCTTTACCAATGCTTTTTGTCTTTCATATGGAAAAGTAATAATTATCTTTGCCTATCTGGAGTTTGAGCATTGCATCAATTAGTCATACATTTTCTACTGGCTTATGTTGATTTAATATCCATACCTTCCTCTGAACAAATTATTAATAAGGTGCTGTAATACCTACAATTTATTATAGGTAACATTTAATATTTACTTTCATTCTTGACATTAAACAATAACTACTCTCCTAGCTCTTTTACTTGTCTTCAGTTCTGTGGGGTAGTGTTCCCACTGCTAACAATTTCAGTGCCTTTGTTCAGTCTTACCCCTATTTCTAAAACCAGGACACAGCCAATTTTCTTAGCTATCCTATAAATCATAGGTACAGATTGTACTAAAATTAAAGCCATATTGAAATAAAACAGAAAGAGGTACCCCAAAGAAAATTAAATGAGGTGAAGTACAGAACATGTGACCAGATAAAACAGGCGGAAGGGGAGTCTATCTCCTTCAATATACGAAAAATACCTTCAGTACTCATGGAAACAAAATCTTAACACAGAAAAAAATCCCCCAAAAAGTATAAATAAACAAAACTAAAGAAGCAACCAAAACACTAACCATAACACCCCAGTATCCAATTTTGGGATATCCCTATGCATACCATTTTCTAGATGGTTTTGGAACTAGAGTAAAGTGTTCAGTTATTAATAAAAGAAAAAGTAGTACGATATAAGCTTTGGGTCTGTCCAGTTAAATCAAAGGAAGAGTAGAAAAGAGGCAATAAGTCAAGGCCTCACTTAAATGGCAAAATGCAGCTGCTGCTGATTTACATGAGTGGGACCCCACCTGCAGCATCACTGGTAAGCTACAGAACCACCTGTGCAGGGGAAAGGTTTCCTCCTAATCGTTGTCTACAAAGCTCTTTATAGTCTCAAACAACCAGGTTTTCATTTCTTCTAGAATTGTAACTTACCTCCTCAGATTTCCCAGGTTGATTTTTTTTTTTGTTTGCTGGTTTTTAGTTGGTTTTTTGGTTGTTGTTGTTTTTTAAGGTAACTAAATTTTTTAAAACCACCATAATTCTGAATACTGCACTCTATGCATCTGGAAGTTACTCCAGGACCCTTCAAAGCCAGACTAAGTATTTTGTATTTGCATTATTAAAGACACATATAACTGCAAAATAAGAACACCTTCCTGAACACTAGCATTCAACATATTATCCATATACTTCAGTTTTAATAATGTGCAAATAATTACTTGAAATTATACAGCAACTTCTCTATAACATGAAAGAACTTTGTATTGGAAAATGAAGACAGAAAGCTATTAGAAAGTAATAATCTTGAGTATATCTTCAGTATCTCTTCCTTCAAAAAGAAGTAAACTACTCTGTTTGGCTGGGAGAAGGGGTGGATGTTTCTTTACACACAGCAGTGTCCTTAGAAAATTCTTTTTCATATAAATATTGCAGCTCTTGAATGTATTTCTGGAAGGCATAGCAAAGTTACATGAAAATGACTAATGGCATATCTTTCTCATGGCTACTCTACCACCTTTTTAAAAATCCAACAGCAGCAAAAGTCTTCTCTGTTGCACGTGTCATTTCTCCAGCAACACTAATGCTGTGAAACAATATTTAAAGGCATTTCAGGATAAACATAATGTAATATTTGTACATTCCAACTGTATATGCTTTGGAGACCCCCTTGTAGAAGCAGCCTACAGACTGGTATTTAAAGATGGACAGTGTTTTACTCTCAGTTGTTTGCCAAGAATAAGATATATCCTGAGATGGAACTATGGAATAAGCTCCTGTTGTGTGTATTGAAAAATACAAGGAGAAAAGGATGAATATTCAATATTTGCCTCCTTGCCTTTGTCTTGTTTTCCATCTTGGGCACTGATGGTCATCTCTGCTTGTTACAGAGAGAACCAAATGGAGAAGACATGAGCCATCTTCCACAGAGTAAATGATAAGATGAAAACACAGGTGATGCTATCTCCCTGAAAGCAAGGTCTAACAATAATTTACCTCCTCAGCTGACAACAAATGAATATCCTGTATTCATCCGAGTTCAAGGGATTTCTAAGTTCTTTCCTAGTAGCTTTCATTGCCTAAAATTTGTAATATTTCAGTAAAACTATCTATGAGGTCGACTGTAACAAGCTTTATGATTACAGTAAATTCATGTTTTCTTGGTTTCCCACATTAGCAGAAGCATTTTGTTGTATTTCTTCCTATGTAGTATCAGCCCTATTGCCTTGTTAAGGTACAAGACTATTATTCTAAAGCGCACATCTTTTTATCAAGTTAAAAAACCCCAAAACTACACAAAGATCTATCGCTGATTGCTAATTTTTATAGTATTTCTACCAATAACAACTGCTGTAAAAACCTGCACAACAAAGACAGTCAGAAGAGCAAAGGACAAAAAGAGAGTACAGAATTTGTGGACGTCAACATTATGATAAAGAACTTTTTCCTTCTAGCTCCAACATTTCTGATGCTTACTCAGGTATCTCCAAATGTGGGTAGGTTCTGCACTGACAGAAACAACACACTGAAGTAGGTTAGAAAAGCTGTGGTCCCTAAGACAGAAGCCAGACAAATGGTTGGATCATTGGCTAGCCAATGCTGGACTGCTTGGTCCTAACCCTACTGTTCCAGTTTCCTAACTGAGATCTCAAAATGTTTCCCCAACAGTTACACATCCCTTGTTTTTCCCCATTCTGGCACTGAAGAGAATGCACCATAACACTTTACAGTATATACTGAATAAATTTTCCATTACCACTTTAAATAGGAAAAATGCTGGCATGCAACACCTTCTACAGTAAAGATATCTTAGGCTTGTAGGAATTGTTGAGGTCTATCACTACATTTTCTAAGTGGAAACAAATGTTAGCTTTATAATCCCCAGTGGTTTTACAACCTTGCAAAGTGCTTTGGGAAAAGGAGATTTTTTTTCCACATTAAAAGTTCATATGCTTTCATATGCCTTTCACTTTTCAAGATCAATTTGGAGCAAATATTTTAAAATGTCAGAGTTTTAGAAAATAGACAGACCCCTATCAGTAAAGGAAAACATACCTGTAAGCTGTAAGTATTTTTTTGGACAACACACAGAAGAAGCAGGGGCCATTGTGCAGCAGGAAAACTATGATAGAGTTGCCATTGTGGAAAGACAATGGGATGACTGGCACAACTGCAGGGCTCAGGTCAGGGCCCCTACCCACAGGGAAGACATTGAGATATTGGAGCAAGTCTAGAGAAAGGCAATGGAGCTGGGACAGGGTTTGGAGCCTGCGTCTTATGTGCAGCAGCTGAGGGACCTGGGGAGGGGCTCAGGCTGGAGAAAAGGAGTCTCAGTGGAGACCTTCTTGCTCTCTACAACTCCCAGGCAGGAGGTTGTAGTCAGGGGAGGGTCATTCTCTTCTAGCAAGTAACAAACAAAAGACAACAGTAAACAGCCTCATGTTTGAGCTAGGAGAGGTGTAGATTGCGTATTAGGAAAAAAATTTCACTCTAAGGGCTGTTAAGCACTGTAACAAGCTGCCCTAAAGAAGTGGAGTCACCATCCCTGGAGGGATTTCAAAGATGTGCAGATGTGTCAGCAGCAGCCACCATAAAAAAAGATATGTTAGGCTGTTGAAGGATGTAATGCATATTCAATATTCTGCAAGTACTGCAGTTTTTATTAAAAAAAGTTTTCTCAAAAATGACACACTGTACCACATGAAGATGGAGAAAACAATGACTTCTCAATTCAGAAGCCAAGCAGGATAAGGCAGTCTGGCAAACTCTCCCTGTGAAATGCTGAATGTGGACTTACAGCCCATATGTGAGAATAATTTAGGGTCCTGAAGATTTGCTTGTTTCTGAGCAACTGCCAGAAAAGATCATGTTCTCAGAATACAAGTGCTGGGGATCCTTACTGTATTGATTACACCACCTTGAAACACCTTCTGCTACTGAAACAGCAATTTCTAAGGGAACAGTCTCCAGGTCACGTCGGTGAGGTGATTGCTGAGGTCCTTTTTGTTCTGACATGAGGAACATGCTTCATATAGTTCTTTCCTTGTGATTTGATCTCACAGTCTCCTCGTGGCCCTGAGACATTCTAGCCATCTGCTCTTACAGATGGCACATTCATGTAAATTTTAAAAAAGTGTTTTCCAAACATTTTCTATTCTCTTTCTCTTCAGATGGTTTCAGACCAGTAGAAGCAGCAAATGTTCTACGAATGACTATACAGGAAGAAAGAAAAGTAGCTGAAAAAAAAATTATGATCTTACATAAGTGATTTAGAGAAGAAAAAAAATCTAGTCTTCTACTTACTGAACAGCAAGTAGAAATATCTGCATTATAGTCTAAAAATCAGTGACAGGCATAGCTTTAAAGCACCCTTCTGCAGAGGCTTACACATATCCTGAGTCTGAAGAACTTATATGGAAGCACAAACCCCCAGAATTTCTTATAACTTATCCTAGTTTCTCTCTTTCTAAGCAGGACTGAATACTGTTCTAAGAAAAGCTCTCTTCAGTTACTTTGCACATTGAAGACCACAAGAAATTTCAATTTTTAGAGAAATAAATAAATAGACATGGAAATGCAAGGAAAAAAAAAACCCAGCAAACCTTTTACACTTGAGGAGTTTAGGTAATTCTTATTTCTCAGAAACCATTTTACCATTTTGTAAAGTTCAATAACAAAGTAGAATAAAACAGTGGGTGAACAAATCAGCAATTGTCTTCCCAGAAAATGCATTAAAACATAAAGGAAATTTTTTTGGGGGAAAAAAAAAAATCACCCAAATTAGATATTTAACTAGAATTAAAACTAAATCCAAATACTTGCACCTTCAGATAAGACGCTTGGTAGGGAAAAGAACATATTCTTTTACTCAATGAATAGTATTCTACAATGTCTTACATTAAAAGTGTAAAAGTTTCACCTGTAGAACCACAAGAACAACTAGAAAGTGATTATGCATGATCCACAAGAGGTATTATTAGTTCTACAGACAGTGTCCTAACTTTCATTTTTCTTACACACGCCAAGGTGCCCAACTCTGCTCTTACTTCTGCAATCCATCTCAGATTTTACCAATTTTACTAAAAAAAACCCAATATGTGCAAGTGGAATTTATACATATACAAATATACTGGTTTTATTTATCAAATAGATATCATATCTTCAAACGTGTTCATATACACACATTTAGCATCTATCCCATTAGCTGAGTCTTGATCAGAGCATTCTGAGATTTTATGTATGTCCTTCCAATGGGAAAATCTCCCTTCTCAGGATCACCAACTCAAATCATACATCAAAGACATTGTGAAAGAGAAATGATAGACTACTGTAGTACTAAATTATATAAATTATTAAAATTTAATTTAAAATTAAATGTTTGATGACCTCTATTTGTTTTTGGAATATGTAATACCCTTGAAGCAACTTAAACTATTTCATGGTTCTGTAGCTGACGGAGTTTTTCTTTCTAACATAGACTAAATGCCACAGTCTGTCTGTTAGGCAATAGAACTCAGACTTTTTTCACTTCATTGCAATGCAACAATTTTGGATAATAGGGCTGTTAAAGGAAAGGATTCCAGTGACTTAAGCTTTTTTTTTCTTATTAAGCTTAATTGAACTAATTATTCACATATTAATGACTTAACAGCCACTTAATAAAAAAAATAAAAGCAAAAGACCCTTCTGAATACTTATAATTAAAATCTAATAAAGGGACTGGAATAGAAAAATTTCTTTCTTTCAGATAGGGGAGATATTTAAAACACAACTACTGTTCCTCCTGCTGAGGATGAATGGTGTAAAGATGCCATTCCAAATCCTACAGAAAAATGCATATTTAGTCTGTGAGTTCTTAATTAAAAAAAAATATTTAAAAAATATTTATGAGAGTCAATGATTTACTTTTTTTTTTTTCTAGAAATTGCATCTTTTCTAAAATTGGCTCATTTTGTGAATGGGCTGCTATGTAGGAAAAGTGGAACAATGTGATTCTGAGAAAATGAAGCAGATTTGTATCTATAACCTGGTCATCCCAAGGGGCACATGAGGGCTGGCATTTTATAATTCTTTATAATAATGCTTGGCACTTACGTAGTGCTTTATGGGACCAAAGCACTTTACACACTAATTAATTAATCTTCACAACACCCCTGTGAGAAGGTAGGTTTTAGCATTCCAATTTACCAAGTGGAATAACTGAGAGAAGCTGGATGATTTGTTTCATGTCCAATTCTACAGATCACAGAAACAGTGTTATTAGAAATAACAGCAGTTGTGTTTCCCTGCTTTATTCCTTGGAACCTACAAAAGAACTATTTGCGTGAGAAAGGAAAACAGCACCTGGCCCACACCTTGGGCCAGAGCTGATGCCTTGTTTATTTAAAACAACAATGAATTCATTTAAGCAGCATGCTGGGACTCAAGTTCTTTTCCTTATGCTGGATCTATATTGAATGTGCAAGAAAAGAGCTGTGATCAGACTTGTCGTGCTCCAGGATTTCCAAATAATGAGATTTGGGCGATAATGCTTACTTGTTAATGCAGAAATTCTTTGTACTTAAAAATCTACATAATTGTACAGTATTCAGTTTTTTTCAAGTCTTCACAACAGCTACATGACTTCAGTATGAAATGATATTTTACTATGTTTGCATTTATTTCTACAAGCTTTCAAAAAGTTCTTGTTTTGGGCACCTGCATACAAGATTTAAGGGTTCTTACACATGTCTATGTATACTAACAGCCATGAAAATCTGGACACAGAAATCGAATTCACCTCATTTCTTGTGCAAAAGTAAACAACTGCATGTCAGACTGTGAATTAGCTTTGGCAAAGGAAAAGTCAGTAATTGCATCTATTGGTATGAGCACCAGCACAAAAAAATTACCCACTTAACACAATGGAAATGCTCCTTCCCAGACTGATATTCTCATGTTCAAACAAGTCTTAGAAAAATTACTTTTTACTTCCTCTTGTAATGCCTATATATGCCCTATTGTCATATAAAGAAATTTAGTGTTATACCACAAGAAGTGATAACCAAAATTAAGAAAACTTGTATTTTTAATTGGAGCAACAGAACGCTACTGACACTTCAGGTATCCTAATAAAGATATGAGTAATATTTACTTATTTGTTTTAACAAATGGCAACTTTGAGATAATGGTACTTTGAGATGCTATTGGTGCTTTTCATGCCACAGGGTACCTCATTATAATGTTTATTTCTTCTTCTTCCGTGAGGCTGGACAAAGACCCATTTGGAATGAAGGGCTGCACAGCCAAGAGAGGCACGAATATGATGGAACCAGAAACACCGGCCATACCTTGACAGGTATCGTGATTAAGAACAGCATCCAAAATAATATCGTCTCCCCAGAAAAGAAGTCCAGGTTCTTTTTATCTCTTCTGAAATCCCCAAAGTGAGAAAGATTTTGAGAAATTTTTTTGCTTACCATGAATGGGTATTAAAAGTTCTTAAACACCTTCTGTCCAGCTTCTGGAAATATAATTTTGTGGCAAAAAGGTAGGACAGATCTCTTGCTTTCTTGCACAAGACATTTTGGAGTAACAACAATATTTGAAATATTGTAGGCAGTCCAAAGATATAATATTAATTCACAGAATCACAAGATTTTAAGGGGTTGGAATGTCTCTTAAAGCCCATCCAGTCCCAAGCCCCCTGCCATGGGCAGAAACACCTCCCACCAGGTGGCTCAAGCCCTCATCCAACCTGGCCTTGAACATTTCCAGAGTTCCTCCTAGTACAAATGACTGTTTGATTTTAAAACTGAAAAATGGAGCTTTACCTCCAAATTATGCTTAGAATTTAATTAAAATTAAGCCCTATCAGAAAAAAAACAGACCCCAAAACCAAAAATACCAAACACAAACCCAAACAAAAACAACCCACTCCAACCCCCAAACCAAAACAAACAAACAACCCCAACAAAAAACCCTAGAAAAAAGCAAAAAGTAGCAAAATAAAGATCAAACGCCTTACTGAAGGGTATCTGGTGTGAACAACTCACCTCTCAAGGACTATAGTCTTGAGAAATAAAGATATTTGCAAAGCAATTGCTTTTAAAATTGCCCATCAGATTTCACAGCTGCCAATGAGGAGTTAAACTGCTGAACAAGTCTAACAATACAACAAAAATGCCCAATGCTTTTTCACCAGAGCAAAATGTGGGAGAATCTGTTTAACTTGCAGAAGTGAAAATTTCCAAGCAGTTGAAACTGAGTGAGCAGACAGCAGAAGGCACAGCTGATACAGCACAAAATACAGGCATCCAGGACTGTTTAAGATTCATGTGACTCAATGCTGGTAGCATTGAGTAGAGAACAAAGCAAGGCCATCATACACATAATTCTCTTATTTGTGGGAGATTACTGTGTTCCATCAGTCAAACAGGAATTATTGCTGACTGAGTTGGAGACTCAGTTGGTAATGCAGTAGAGGAATCTTGGCAAGTAAAACTGTTGGGCTTTCAAACAGGAAAAGTCTAATTTCTGAAAAAACACTCCTCTATTCTACCTTGTTTTCTTTCCCTTTTGGCTAAGAAGAACGGCAACATCATTACCTCACAGAACATGGCTCCTATCAGGAGTTCAGTACATATTCTATTTTTCTGTAAAAAAACACCCACAAACTTCATTTACAAAAAACATAAAACCATCCTACTGAAGAGATACAAAATTATACTATGCTTGTAGTTATCAGTTCTCTACCCACTGTTACAGAGTTCTCTTGTGAGGAATGTTGGGAGAAATGGATGAAAGTGTATGTATCTCAGAAAACAGAATGGTAATGGCACAAAACCACACAAAACGTATTGGTCTTCAGCCACCTCTTCAACTGTATTTAATTCTTGTATTCTAAACTAAATTTTCTCCTTACTTTGACACATGGCATCCCAAGACTGTCTCCCAGCAAAGAGGCAAGTTCCAGAAAGACACCATAACGTAGTTACACAAAAAGCAGCAATTCAAAACTGGTGAATAGAAGGATCTTACTTGTCACCATTCCCAAAACTTGCATTCCAATGCCTGGAAAAAAATTCAAAAAACTTGATGCTTTCAGAGGCCACAAAAATAAGAGAAATTATTCTTCCCCAGGCTTATGCAGAAAAAAGCAGAAGACAGCTGAACTTTCAATCTGCATTTTAGAATAGACTTGATGTCAAAAGTCAGGGGAATTTTTTTATATATGTATTTATATATATAAAAATAAATCTAAGAAATAACAAATCTTATCTACTGTGGCACCCATTTCTGCTAAGTGTATTTAAAAATAGTTTAACTATAAAGATAGTTTAACACAGAGAAATTTACTTAAAGCCATATATTTTCCTCAGTTTTGACTGCATATCTTATTTAAGCTTTGCTCAAACTACTGTAACCTATCTACTATGTAGATATGCGAATGTCTAAATTTACTGTTCTAAAAATGTTGTCAATTCACTAATATCCACTTGCAAGTCATCTTAACTTCAAACATAGTAATTTTTCCTGTAATGACTCTTCATTTAAGACTGTATGCTTACAATTTTCTACCATTTAGGTGATTTAACTACATTATCCATTGAACATCCCGGTCTTGGCAGCAATGAATAATTTTCTTGCCAGATGGAATATGAAAAATATACAAAAAAAAAAACATTTTCCCAAAACATAAATAGCTGGCAGCTATCCCTCAGAAAGAAAAGTCCTTCTTGACTTAAAAGCAACCATCATTTCACGTTCTCTCTATAAAAATGGTCAAGAATTTAGTTATGCCCTTAACTAATGCCCTGTAGCAGTGAAGAAGGCAGGCTATGAGGACAACATGCCAACCCTTCAGATGTTTCCTTTTATTATTAGCCATTTTTCTTTTTTTCCCTTCCCTTCTCTCTCTTTTAGTGACAGCATGATCCAGGTGCTCACAAAACTGCCTCCTAGTCCTTCCTGAAATTCAACCTCCTAGTGTCAAATCTAATTGGATGTGACATGCACACCATGTATGGATTCTGCTCACAAAAACAAAAAGGACAATGTTAAGGGATCACTTCTTGCTGCATGAAATAGAAATTCAGCTATAGGGACACAAAAGAAATGGATGGTTACATTTATACTGATAAGATCACTTTCAGTTCAACGAATTGGATTACAGCAGTCAAGGAAGGTAAATGCAACCAAATTCACAGCAACATTTATATGTGTGTGCATGTTTATAAATTGATGTATGGGTAGATGAAAAAAAATCAGACTGACACTTAAAGGCATCTTACTTTAGAAAAATGCATCCTAAAGTAAGAATATGTGACTGCATGTATAAGCTAAAGTAAATTAACACAGTAAGAATAGTAGTAATTTTCAGAATAATAGTGTGCAGGGGGTTTTAGATATGTGAGAAATACAACTAAGCAGGCATTTTTAACGATGTGTGGAAATTACCAATAAGCAGCCATTACATATATCACTACTGTGAACACTTGAAATAACATTAACTCTGAGTTGAATTTAGATGAAATAGATAGATAAAGCTACTTCAAGCTATAAAACTAAAACCTTAGTATTAGAATGAGATCGTTGATTGTTACTTGGTCCTGTGAAGGCAAAAGCAGAATATGGCCACTCATACAATCCTGTTGTGTTACTATTGCTGCATCTTCCCCATCCAGCCCAGGGTTTGAAAGACATTTTAGCCAGAAAGCCTTTCTGAGACCTACTGAGCTGAGTCTGAGGAACTGATTCTACATTTCACAAGACTAGTCCATGGTTCATTAAGAATTAGGACATATATGAAGGGGTTTTCTTGCCATGTCCTCTATTAGGTGTTATGCTCCATAGTCTCGACCACAAAACACACAAGAATCAGAGGTGTCCTTCCCCTGTGTGCTGTTCAAGTACACAGTTGCCATAGGAATGAAGGCATTTGCAGTCCCCAATTTTAGTGCTGGCAGGGGCAGTATAGGGTGCCAATCATACTGCCCCTGCCCTGAGTTACAATTCATTCCAGCACAGCAACAGAACAATGGCAGAATTCACATCCATCATTCATCTTGTCCCAGATCACAGGGCAAAGAGAACACTTGAAATGCACCAAGCAGAGTCTTAGAAGAGATGTAAGAATTGATATTCTCAAATGTGAGATTGCTAGGTATACCAGAATACTAGAAAATTATTTCCTAAAGTGAAATTTTATACCTAGGAAAAAAAGATGTTTAAATGCCTTTAACTATGGGCTCTGCACAGGTCCTACAATAGAAAAATGTCCTATTTTAGAATTAATCTAAAACCATTTTGGATAACACATTGTGATTGCAAGTATTGAAGAAAATAACTCCGGGAAATAAAGGCTCAACGCATTAATAATGATTCCTCGAATTACACTAAACAGCTTTAAGTAAAAAATAGACATCATTTCACTTTATTGCATCTTATAAAACACATTAAAACTGATTTGCTATTTATGCTGAATGAAGAGGAACAAAGGTTTCACCCAAAACAATAAAGCAGTACCAACACCGGTTCATCTCAAAACAAAAGAAACAAACAAACCAACCCCTCAAAACCTTAAACAAAGTATATTTCATTAAAGATGTTAAGTTTTTGAAAAACAGATGAACAATAAGAAGAAACTCACAGAAAACAAAAATTTCTTTTACTTGATTCTTCTATGGACAATTTTTTGTGAGCTCTACTTACTCTTTACCAACCTTTTAAAAAATAGAAATTATTACAGATGGTTAAGTAGTCAGAATAAAAATGCCAGAAATAGCAATAAAAAGTTAGCATTATTGAAGACAATAAACCTGGTATTTATTTCTAATTTATTCTAGAAGATAATAATAAAGATTATGATTTCAGAATCTTAAATTGAAAACTACACCAAAACCATTGTTATGCTCGCTCTCACTCCATTAATATAAAGGTGTGTTTTGTAGCTGGTTTATATTTCACTTTAAACTACAACTGCTTTTCAAGGAACCAAGCATCTGTTGCTTTATTGAATAATCACAAAAAGTCCAGACTTGCTCCCAGCCATAGTGCCAGAGCCTGAACTGCTCCCACAGAAAACATAATTGGACACAACAAACATTGGTAAATACAATACCCAGCTCTGCAGCATTTTCTGTTGTTAACCCAGACAATGCTTTCCTGCTCTTTTGTTACTACCCAAATTGCATTGTCAGTCACCTTTTGCAGCTACATTTTAAAATCCATTTCTCAGCAATTATTTATCCTGTTAACATCATTAAACAGACAATTTCCCCAGTTTTCAGAACTTCTCAAGAGGGAAGACTTTTCATTGGTTTTTCCAGTCACCCCTGGAAAATGCAGTCATACACAATAACAACAGGCTGAAAAACATTTCAAGTCGTACCTCATCTTAGTGAAACTTCGAAAGCTGATTCATCTGGGTATCATACAAACCAATCTAATATTCAATCAAAAATATTTTTAAAACCTATCAGTTAAACTATCAATTCAGTTGTCATATAAATTTTCTGGTTTTTTCCTCTAATCCTCATTTTGTATTTCATATTTCAATTCCTTTGAAGAAGCAGGTCTAAACCAGGGTTTTAATCCAGAATGAGTATTTCAAATAATAGTTACAGTCTTATCTGTTCTTAATACAAGTCTCTGAACTGTACTAAAAATGGAACTTTATCTCCAAAATGTTTATTTATAAAGTCTTTATCCAACCTGAGAGTACTTTTTTTTTTTTTTAAATTTTTTTTTTTCTGGAATATCACCAGTTATATAGAATACAGCAATAAAAGGAAAACATTAAAAAGAAAAAAAAAAGCACGGAATGGTTTTTATTTTCATTTTTAGCTTTTTAATCATGGTTTTAAATCAAGAGACAGAAGAGTTAGAAATGGTTCATACTGACCTGAGTCCATAAAGGACTGTTCCATCTGGATGCAATCGAATCATTCTGTTCTTCACAGTGACACCATGAACAAATGACTTCTTGTCATTCAGGAAATAGGTATCAGGCACCCAGAGCTGATCAGCTACTCTGTTGTCCAGAGTGAGGTTTAGAGGTATTACATTATAGGACAGCCTCTTATCCCTCCACGCTTGCTGGAAGTACATTGTCAAGGTATAGTCCTATGATTAGGAAAAAACAAACAAACAAACAAAGTTTGCATTGAAACAGATGGCACATATATGCAAAAAAATGACAATGCAAATACACATGTATTCATTGTGACTGTTCCTAAGGGCTAACATTTCTGTCCAGAATTTCCGTAAGTAGATTTATTTATTTTTATAGTACTGAACATCTCGTATACCCTTAATAGCAGCGGTATGAACATAAAGAAGATGGGGCATTTACATTTTATGAATTACTTGGAAGATCTCATTTCAATATTCAAAAATAAAATAAAATAAATTGTAGGCATTTAACAGCCTGAAATTTCTGTAGCATTTTACAAGCCTGAGAGTTCTAGGAAACAGGAACATTAACAGATCCGAATTTCATTTCAAGGTCTCCACCGTATCCAGTAGAGCTCCAGATCAAGTCTTCTGTCTCTGAAGTTGCACTCACCATCCAAACACTCCCCTAAATTAAAATCTCTTCAAAGTCTGTTAACTTTCCCCTGGGCACTGAAATCAATGGGAAATCTTTGAGGTTCCTATGATATACACACTTAGTCTTAATTTTACAGATGAAGTAAAATTATTCTTCAGGGGACAATTCAGAGAGCATAATTAGCATCTCAGTAACTATTCACAGTATTACAAGACTTTCACTGTCTTGATGCAGGGCACCACTGTACAGTTCTTCAGAGATGTTTTGACCTTTTGGTATTTTAAAGAATAATATATGGTTATGTATTTGTAAAATCTGTTACACAGATGCAGAACTATCATTATATTTCGCCAATGTGAAAAAAACCTAGAAATAATACATATTGTATATTAAGAGAATCCCTGCAAAGAAAGACTTGCATAAATGGCAATATTAGTTCTCTTTGCTGTTTAGTATTTTAAAAAACAGTCCAGTATTTACAGTATTTTTTATTACAGTTGGAAAAGAAAAATTAATCTTCCTGCTGAACTACTTTAATACAAGTGTATTTTACAAGTATTTTCATTTAAAAGGATATTTGATATATGAATGCTATATAGAATTTCTCAGAATATATAAAAATACATTTTTCTTAATCTGCAGTTTCACAGACTGATTTCCAGGAAGACATCACTGAAATTGGGTTGCTGTAATTATTCTCTTTACAATTTGTATGTATGTATCAATGTCCCCTTGAACTACAGAGGGCCTGGGAGAACTATGGCGATTTCAGCAGAGTTCTGTAAGCAATGACACAGCACCTTGAAACTAATTGACTCTGGCTCTTCTGAAGAACAGAGCATTTAGATGGATCGTGATAAACTGTTTTTTATAGAAATGTGCATTTCAGTGGTGGTAACACTCATTTTTTGCCTCATCCTTCCCCAGAAGAGCTGAGGTACATGGGCTTCAAAACGCCTCTTCAATTTTCAGTGAAGCAGGGGGAAATACATGTTCTGTTGTGAATAGTTACCACATTTCTTCCTTATCAACACAAACCACAAATGGTATTGCTTGTCCCTTCCATGTTCCTGTCTCCACTGGTTAAAGGTCAATCCCCTTCCCTTGCTGTGTCCCCAGCCATGCTGAGAACCCCAGCACCTTTGGCCAGGTGTCACAATAGTGACTCTGCAGGGAATCAAGAAGGTAAATACCAAATGAGCTTTACCAATTATTTTACTACCAAATATATTCACCTGGTAGCTGTTCTACAGTCTGATCAGTTTTAATGATCTGAAACCTCTTCCCCATCCCGCCTCCCCAGGGTCAGGATGAGATTCTGCTTGCAAAAATGTTCCACCTACACCCGAAGAATTTTACTGTTATGCTTCATCACTGTTTTGCATGATTTGATTCAAAACCAGCTGTCAGGAAAATCTTCAGTAGGAAAATGTATTCGTATTCATTATACTAATATATCACATAATCAAATAATGATCTGTAGCAATTGTTTTTTCTATTATCCTTGGAATGCTGCATTTTATTCCTATTCCAAGGAATAACCTACATGTATTAATACACAGCATAAATACACACAACATACTTTCCTTTTCACACCTCAGTAAAAGAAGAAAAGAAGAGGAGGAAAAACCCTAAACATACGTGGCTTATTGCATAGAAACGAATTACATAAAACTGTAAATTTGGAGCACTGGCATTGCTGAAAGAAAAGCCAAGTCACCAGGCTGGTCTAAAATCAAACACACTGTGTTCCAGAAAGAGATGGTGTTCTGACTAAAAATTATTTGTCATCTGTTGGCTCTAGTTTTCAGATGTGATGGGAGTTTTTAATAGTCAAAATAGAACTCCTTAGAAATTGTTATAAAACTCTCATAACCTTTTGAATTTAGTTAGTTTTTTTTTTTTAATGATAATTTTTAAAAATCCCAAAGATTTTCCAAACTACATATTTCAAACTGAAATTGATAAGATAGGAAAAAAGCAAAACCTGTCACAAAAACTGCAATTCACTCCTTAGAAAGGAGAGGGGCATATTTTTTCAAAAACTTAAATGAAAGTGTAATTCAAAAAAGATGTGCAGGTACAAAATGTCCATAAGTATCCCAAGACCCTCTATACTTTGAGATTAAGAACATTCTCATCTTATAAGAATACTACAAGAAAAAAGTCTGTTAAAGTCACATTAAATATGGACATTAGCTTCTATTCTAAGGATAAATATAAAAAAAAAAAAAAATGTAAATATCTTGTCTCTAGGAAGAGAGGCACACAGAAGAAATAGAGGAATAGAAGTAAAGGATTATTTTTTTAAGGTTTAGTATCCTTTTAAATTCACAGGATGGAATTGTTAGGAAGAGTGTAAGTTTGAAGAGGAAACAGGAGCAAATTAATTTTAAAAGCCTTGCAAGCCCAAAGCTCCTGATGATGGTGGTGTAAACCATTACACAGACAGAAACTACAAAGGTACAGACTGTTTGCAACACAGGCACACAGACACATTCTACCCACAGAAATAAAGAGGTTCCCCAGTTGCCCTCGGCATGTGAAGCTTGAAATGCTGTATAAAATTGTTAGCATTAACAAAATTGCAAGAAAAACATAGAATATAAATAAGCAAATGTATTTTCTGTTAATATCAATTTTGCAGCTTTTATTATTATTTCATTGTTTGCTTAGATTTAAATTTAATAAAGTGTTTTGTTCTGTCCAGAGAAAAAATTTAGGCATCAGAAAATGGATCATTACCCCTATTCTACTGTCATCAAAGAAAAGATGCCTCCTCTTTCTCTCACCTCTCCTTTCCACTTTTCTTCTTCTTTATTATGTACAATGAACACAAGAGCAGCAAATATAAGATAAAGTTAATCTTTATGCATAATTTTCCATATGAAGAAAAAAGTATCAAACAGTTTCATTAGTATTAGCATATTCATGAGTAACTTTAACTCTGCAGTGGTTGCCTGCAAACATTTTAGCTTCTGGAAGTATAAATACACTGAGATTTAAACTTGTATTTAGACAAACAGAATTATTAGAGACAGACACGGTGTCAGTGAATGACCACCAATTTTGGTGACATAACTGAAGATACTGGACAGGAAAGCATTGAATTTGAATACTGGCATTCTTATTTATATTCTTGCATTTCATTCATGTTCTCAAATAAATGTTTAAGCCAAAAAAAGAAAAATCAATTTGGGCCTATTATTAGTTTAAAGACATTAGAACACAGGCCTTAGCTAAACCTACCCATGGGCCAATAATTGACATTGCTGGTCTTCTTTTTATATTGGAAAAAGGACCAAGGCAAAAAAAAGAAATAGAGGTTATGAATATTCACAAAGACAGTGGGTGTCTAATGCAAAAGACTGTACCAGATGAAAATTTTTTCAAAGCATGATAATAACACCCAATGAGAGAAAATACATTTAAAATATAGCTCTTTTTCTGCATTACACATCAGGACTGATTCACTCCGCAGCTTCAAACTGTAACCAACACTTACATTAACAGGGATAGAAAACAGCTACTGAAACACTAGAAGCAATAAAGGCAGGAAACTTCAGAAGAGGGAAAAAATAAGCAGAAGGAATATATCAAATCTAAAGTATATAATATACATTCTGTATATTGTAAATATACTATAAGACAGTGTGAAGTTGAAGAAGCTATTTATCATTGCTCTGCAGTAATCAATGGAGAACTCATTTGTGGTTTGGCTTAAGTCTGCTCAACATCACATTCCTGGTTATAACTTGTGGTAATGAGGAATCTTTACAAGTATAAGACAGCGATGAATGCTGGAAGGAAATATGAAGTGATATCTGACGGACGTTCAGAGCTGTTTATTCCCCCAGCCCACACGGCTGCAGCTCCCAGGCAGACTCCTCAGCCACGGCACCCCGAGCCCTTCCCGGGCACACAAACCAACCAATCAGGAGCAGGGATGGGGCACACGTGACCTGGGAGCAGGGGCAGGGGCAACCCGTGCATGCAGGGCCCCCCTTCCCCTCAGGGCTTTGGGCGAGGTATCCCAACATTTCACCCTTTGTTTTTCAATAAAATGAGCATTGGATAACAGCTGGATAAACAAAACAACACAATTTCAAAAGAAAATAAGCTAAATTTTGGAGTCCCCAAGTATCCAACAGATTTTCTTTGGAGCAGCAGAAGGGAGACAGGACTCTGAGCATGCTTCATGTGGAAACTGAGTCAGGAGAGGGTTTTTCTTTTCTGTGCCTGTTGGAATCTTGAAAAATTACAGTTAATTTCTTCCCTCCCTCCTTTTTATTCTCCCAACGGCATTGTAAAGGGGTTCATGGCAAACGGATAGGCAAGGTTTTGTGAGTGGAACCAGAGGTAGAAATATGAATTGGGCATATACTGAGGATAAAAGGGCATGGGGTAAAAGGGGAAGGTAGAATAGGGAAAAGGATGGGGATTATGGCGATAATGTCTAGGCTTGCTGCATTTTGGAGCATATCTACTGCCCTTCACAGGAACACCCCCAGGGCCTATAACACATGCTGCCTGTGGGCCCTTTCTTCCTTGTACAGTTTTAAACTCTACCCATTCTCCTTCTTCTAGGCTTGGAACATGCTTTTTGGGGTTATTATTTTATAATGTCAGATCGATGGACAAAGATACTTTCTCCTGTATCAGTTCTCAACAAAAAACTGTAATTTTTCTTTACGTTATACCATTTTACAGTTCCTAAAACCTTAGTTATGATAACTTTTTCCTTTTTCTGCATTGCTATGTTCTTGCTTTCACTTCCACTTTTGCTTGCACTCGCACTGGAGCTGCAGCAGCCGCGATCACCATGGCCACTTCTGGTTGCTGCTTCACCGACTTTAACATCTCAGTCGGTCCCCTGTGTGGCCGCTGCTCCATGCTTTCCAGGCGGCGCCGCTCCACGTATCTCTGTGCTCTGCCTTCTCTTGCGCTGTCCCTGCCGCTGGATCTGTGCCTTGCATGTGATTCTGCTTGGGCTCGTTGTGGCCCCGTGCTGCACCCTCCCATTAACCAGGCTGCTCCGGTGGCCCCACGCGGCTTCCCCTCACCTGTGCCGCCATGGTGCCCGTGTGTCTCCGGCTCAACTCGGCTCAGCTCACCACAGTCACCACAGCAACTGCTGCTACTGCTGCTGCCGGCTGCTGCTCGCTTGGCACAGCGTTTCTGGGGCTCGGGCTGCCACGTGCCACGTGGTTCCACCACCGACTCCCCAGCCCGCGCCTGCCCTGCTCCCACTGTGCCTGGCCCTGATCCCGCAGTAGCCCTCCCACAGGCGGGAACTGCTTTGCCACTGCCCGCAGTGCACTGGGCGCTCGTGACCAGGGCCGTGCGGTCTCTGGGGCAACTGAGGAGCCCGCTGCAACACGTGCGCTGCTCAACCATGTGTTCGCCGCTAGAACAGGAGTGGGACACCGCCGACACTGCTCAATATAATCTGTAATTAGGTAATATTTGTGGAAATATTCTTCCATCGGCATATATTTTGATTCAGAAATTAATTGTGTCCAAACATTCTCCCAAAAGTCTTTGGTAAGAATCAAATCCCAAGAAACATAGAAGTTTTTAAACAACCATGCCAGGAAGTGTCTTAGTTCTTTCTGAGCTTGAATTAAGCTAACATCTACATATTACTGTTCAAGAATCTTTCTAAGTTTAAAGTAAATGTCTCTTTGTGGTTCAGACAGCCATGAGTCTTTCCATGAGTCTTCCATAGTTCAGAGATGGGATAGCAAAACGAAAGCAAGAAGAGATATCCAGAGTTTACTCACTGAACACTTTCTCCAGGGATCTTTTGCCCGCATTCTCCACCATTTGTTGTAATGCGGAATCTTTACAACAAGTATAAGACATTGATGAACATTGGAAGGAAATAGGAAGCGATATTTGATGGATGTTCAGAGAGATTTATTTCTCCAGCCGCATGGATGAGATTCCCAGGCAGACTCTCCCTGTCACAGGACCCCGAGCTCTTCCCGGGCCCCGGGCACACAAACCAACAAATCAGTAACATGTAAGGGGCACACGTGACATGGCAGCAGGCACAGGGGCAACCTGTGCATCCAGAACCAGCGCCCCACCCCCGCTCCCCAGGACTTTGGGCGAGATATCCCAACAATAACTAACTTGTAAAAATGCTTTACTACATTTCCACATATGACTATTTTAAAACGAAATAATTTCCTTCTAAAAATGCTTGAAGATGAAGATTTTGCCAGAACACTATACTTATTTAACATGTACATTTAAAAAACTCTTTGTTGATAACATTTAAAAGTGCTGACTGACAATCCTTTCAATCCTCTTTTTGTTTAAACCAACCACTACAACATGTTCGATTCAAAATCACCTATCTTGGTCTCTCATTGAGAAAAAATAATGTAAAAAGTCTGCTTAATGATGGAGACACCATAAAGTGACTTATATAAAAGCAGAAAGAGCAGTTGAAAGAATGGGTGATGCCAAAGAAATGCCAAAATTGTCATATGCCCTTTCAAAAAAAGTATTTTTCACATTTGTAAATCTTTACTTCAAAACAAACAAAAAACCCCTCAAAACAAATTAAAAAGCCACAAACAATGACATCAAGAACCTTACACAGAATTCAAGTTGAACTCTCAATCATCAAATCCCTCTTCCCAAGCTGGCTTTAAATCTGTGAAACACTTGTAACTAATTGCGTCTCCTAAAACTTACTAGGGGAGTTTTCCTTGATGGCAATTAATCTTCTCAAGTTTATGATATTTCCAAAGACAAGATCCCAACAAGCTTACTATTTATTTTGCTGCAACTTTCCCAGATTTATTCATCAGCAATTCTCATTTGTCAGCTGAACAAAGCAGCGAAGATGGGCTTTTTCTCTCCCACCACAGTGCTCAGAAAAACACAGTATTATTGAATCAAGCAAGTGACTTTGGTATGAAAGCCAAAAGACTGTCAGCAGAGCTTGACTTCTTTAGCATGAAACTTTCAGTCCTGATAATGTGAAATCTGTAATAAGAGACTGTAAGATTTCAGCAACAAGAAAGATGATGAATTCGCATCTCCTTAGAACTACTGAAGGTAGCCAATATTTATATTGTTTCTCCATGGTGATTTAGATAATGACATGGCCTCACATTACAATGGATTTCATGCACTGAAGTGAAATGAAGCAGTTCTGGCTGGTAAGTTTCCTGTAACCTTAATTAGTTTAGCAAGATGTTGTGACACTTGATTTTTATTTCTGACAAGTCATCTTGACTGAACCATGATACTGCACTTTTCCTGAGCCAGCAATCTGCATGTCACATCAATGAACAAGCATCTGCCATAGGTCTTTTAGCTCTATCTGATTTGCTGTCTCTTGATAATAAGAGGAAGATTGATTAAAGTGAATCTGGACTGGAAACTGTAATCTAACTGCTATTTGGTTAAGAGAGTCACGTCTCTTGAGATTGTCAGATTGTTCTCTTTTGAAGGGATCTTGTCATCATACAGCACTGGAAGATTCTCAGATGAACAAAGCAAATGCAGAGTATGATGAATAAACGCAACTATTCTCATTAAAAGAAGTTATGAAAACAGTAGTTTTCTGCTGCAGACAAAAATAGTATTTAGTCGAGTCATTGAAGTAAAATAAAATATTTTAGGCCACAAGGAAGATCAAAAAGTTTATATTTGAATTTCAAAGTATTCTTTACTCATGTATCTCAAGCTATTTCCCAGAGTTCACAGATCATTCCCTATGTAATTGTACAGTTCCACAGATCTCAGAAAAAGTTCCCCAGACCTTCAACAGAAATCATATTTATATTACTTTTTATTATGGCCTAATATAGAATTGCCTTGCAAAAGAGTAGAGAATTTATTGAAAATACTAAAGAACAAAAAATCATAATAATTCTTAAGTAGAGTGAAAATAAACGTGTGATTAAGCAGAACTAGAGATCCAGCTGAAAGGTTTGATGCGAGCAGATGGTGGGTGGCCTAAGATATTGTTTTGCAGAAGAGACTCAAGAGTAAAAAACCACAAACAGTAACCAGAACCCCACATATCTGATACTTTTAACGGGGGGGGGGCGGAGGGAGAGGGAGGAATTCCAGGGTAAGAATATAGTTATTCATAGATTAAATCTGGCTTAAAACTGAGAATTCAAGTTGTGCCTAGATGCATATCTAAACTGGCATAACATTTGAATAAGTGCTCTTTTTCCTGATGCTTTACAGATTCCTAAGTTCCTTCACAAACAAACAAAGCCTTAAGAATTCATTCAGAGACTGAAAGGACTGGCAAGTTAATGCTGCTCCGGATCATTTTAATTAACTTCTAAAAAACATACAAAATTAATACTAAAACAAATAGGTGTTAATCTAAAGCACATAATACTTATTTTTAGGAGAAATATTTTGCAATATTTTTCAAGAAGACTTACGGAAATTAATAAATATTCCCAGAATTTATTTATCAATATGCATAGCCTTGATTCCACCAATCACGGAGCATCACTGCATAAAGGCATGGAGACTCCAATAAAAAAAGGGCCATTAATATTCCTGTTATTACACTACAGAGCTCTTTGTGCCTTTCCACAACCAAAAGGATGTGTAACAATCTCTAAATATTGAACCAAAGGCTTAATACTGGAACAAGCCACAAAGTTATCTCAATTAAAATGCATAAATTCAGTTTCAATATTAAGAAGTAAATAGTTGACAAAAATTTTAATATCTGAGCTTCAGACGGAATTTTTATGCTTAGTAGTTGTCCCAGTTTGAGACAAATTAGGAGCAACATCCGAAATGAACGTCCTCTGATAGAAGGCAGTTTACAGCCACCCCAGCCCCACCAGGTTCAAAAATAATCTTCCTTGGAAGAAAGTGAAAAGAAAAATATTTATTTAACAAGTAAAGTGCATGCAGGCACGAGAAAAAAAAGAATAATGCTAAATAATAAAACCTCTCGCTGTGGAGAGAACCTGGGTAGATTTCAGGGTCCTTTGTGGGTGTGGCTTTCTCCTCTCCAGAGCTGGAGTTCGGCATTGGCCCCTCCGGGCCAACCGTTTAAGGTCTCCGGGTGATGTTCTGCTGTTGCTGAACAGTCCAGAAGATGAGACGAAGAAGAAGAAGATGAAGATGACGAAGAAGAAGACGAAGAAGACGAAGATGACGAAGATGACGAAGACGACGAAGACGATGAAGACGAACAAGATGAAGGAGATGAAGGAGATGAAGGAGATGAAGAAGATGAAGATGACGAAGAAGAAGATGACAAAGAAGAAGATGACAAAGAAGAAGAAGACGACGAAGACGACAACAAAGATGATGAAGAAGACAAAGAAGACAAAGACAGCAACAACAACACCGAAGTCCGACAAAAAACTCCCTTGCCTCAGTTAGCAGACTACCATAAAAGCAAAGGACTTTAAGTCACCATTTCTCCCCTGAGAAAAGGAGCTGAGAGCTGGGAAAAGCAGGAAGGTGCTTTTCTCCACTCTGCTGTCACAGGAATGCAGGGGAGTGTGTGTCTGTTCTTGAACACAACACTGCTCGGGTTTTTTCCTCTCTTTCTCTCGGACCCAGCTCAAAGACAGAGAAAGGTATAGGATTCATGTCTGGCATAGGGCAGACAATATGGAATACAGGATCATAGAGTCACCTCAGGACAGTGGTGCTGAGAAATGAGATATTCTAACAAAAATATTTCCCTTCTGTGCTTCCAATTAATTGGGCTGCCTGAGGAGCAGACTTCTTGAAAAGGAAAATTATATTAATATTTTATTGGATCATTTTTATGGGCAAAAGAACTTACTTTGCTATGTTTAGTTTGATTTATAAACAGATTAATGTGCTAGTAATTCCTCTCAGGTAAAAAGCCAGCTGTTTCCTCAGTTAGCAATGGAGAAATTTCTACAAGAAACAGACACACTCAAGAAAGCATGTATGTTATACTCTTCATTTTCGTAGATAATATTTTTTTTTCCTAGCAATTTTTCTGTTCTGGTACTGTTGCCCTTGATTTGTCCAATCTACACCCCCAATCTATATCCCCCCTGTATCACAGAGTGTTCAGGTGAACACCTTCAGTGGCTTTCAGCTAAGTTTTCTGACCTTTGATATCTTCCTCTTTCACAGGAGAGAACACTATTAATTTTTGCTTTGCTTGTGATGTACTACTGGTGAGATTTAGATATATAAAATCTTATTAATCTACATGGAAATTCCCTTTTCATTAAGAGGGTAAAAGATAACATCCCAGATAGCCTTACTGTAAGAATAAGAGTTCTGTTGAAAAGAAGAAGTACATATGAATATTAATCAATGCTGAACCAATACTAGCAGTCTTGGCATTATGCAGTTACTGAACATCACCTTCATTTTAATGATAAAAGTTAAAGAGAGAATGGAGGAGCTCAGATGAAAGTATTGAGTCAGATTTTTAGGAGGCATCAGAGTGAAATTGCTAATTGAGCTGGACAGCCCTATAACTTTTTAAAAATTTAACTGAAATTGTGGGTAACCAACAGTTAAGAAACCCCTGTTATATTAGCACTGGGAAAGTGGACAAAATCAGGGTGCTTTTCTCAATGTTGCTCTAAACAAAGTGTTGGATATATAATCCAGATAAATTATTAATTAATGAACTGATTGTTTTCCTCAGTGCTTCTTGACATTAAACATTTACATTTTCTGTTCTGGTTTGGAGTATCCTTTAGCAAGATACAGACTCAGCTATTACACAATTTTATCAAAGTAGTTATGATTATCTTATATTTACAACAATTCTGAAACTGGATTATGGATATATTTAGTAAAAAATTAATATTTTAAAGCAAATTTTAAGATCACCTCACAAAGCAATGTTTACACAGAATAAACAACAAACACTTAGAGAATACTGATGTAAGAGACAGGCAGTGAGAGAGAGAGCATGAGTTGAAGGAAAAGATTTATAAAATAAATCCCAAACATTTCCTTTAGTATTTAGTTCACTGCAGAATTATAAAAACAATGGGATACATAATATTTCCTTTAATAATGTACCATATAACTGAAACACAATTAGACTAATTGATCTCTTTAGCTTATTACAGTCTCTAAAAGCTTCTGATACTTTACACAAATTTAAAGGAGAAAACTAGCCAGGTCTGTGCATGATAGACTCTGAGTTTATTTTTGCTTTATTTTTCTTCAAAATGAGCTGAGAGTCCTTCTCCCTTTGTCTGTATGCATGCATTTTCTCATGTATTACTACTACCAACCATGGTAGATTTTTATGCTGATTTCCTTGGCATTTTTTTGTGTTTTATTTTTTACTTCATTTTCTTCTAAATCTTTGCCAAACGCATGCACTTGGGAAACAGAAACAGAGATGGTTCTAGGCAAGGCAGTTTTCTCATGCCATTCCCCAGTCCCATGAGGAGCACCTGCAGCAGTTCTCTCCTGTTAAACACTGTCACATTCCACACTCATCTCTTTGCTCTGCTGATTCCCAGCTCTCTAAAATGGCTCTTTAATCTGGCAGTAACAAACTGAAAGAAAGCAATGTGCTCTGGAGAGCACAAATCTCCCCCAGAAACATCCCTAGAAGCGTTTCTGTGTCTTGGTGCAATATGCCAGAGGCTGCACTGCAAACTGATGTGTTTCCTTCCTGTTTACAGATAAATCTTGTGGGAATAGAAAAACCACCCTTCCTTCCATGTAGCCCTTCCTCAGCAAAGAATCTCTGCAACCTTATGTACAGATTTCATGAAATTTGAACTGTGAAGAGTGTGAGGATGAAAAAAAAGGAGCACTGTCATGTCACCTAGATCTTTTCCTATATTTTAAATGCTCTCCTCCCTGAAGTTGTGACAGGCCGTTTCCTCTCAAAAATGTCAGGCACTGCAGAGAACTGCCAGCACTGAAGTAAAAAGGACAATTTAAAATAAATCCATATAATTTCTTTCAGTGATGACAAGCCTGTGGAAGCTCGTAGAAGGTCCAATTTGCATGACAGCCCAACATTTCAGTAAAGAGAATACACTTAGTTGAGACACTGCAACAGAATAAGTTATGTATTTAGATGAAAGAAAAACTAATGTTATTATGTTCTAGGAAAAAAAAATCAGAAGAAAAAAAAAACCTAGGTGGAAAAATATTGCATCTCTAATAGTGATTATTATATTTCAGATTGTTCATGGTTCAGCAAAACCAAAACCTATTGGTATATCTCACAGCAAAAAATTTCATTAAAAGTGCCTCTGTTAGAAAGGTGTATTTTTCTCTAGTCCAACCTCACATTTAAAGCAAGATCAGCTGTGAGGTCAGACCAAGTTGCTCAGGACTTTATCCAACCTGGTCTTGAAGACCTTGAAAAGTGTATTAGAACAAGACTTTAATAACAATGAAATTGCTACTCGCATTTAGAAAGAAACTCCCTATGCTTCAAAAAGGAAAAATCAGAATGGTCACCCTAATCTGGAAGTCACTGCAACTTAATTTCAGTTTGATTCAAAATCACCATTGTCTGATTTTTAGGGCCATTGCCCACTACCGCTTTTATCTGTTCTGTTTAGTGTATTATTACTCCAGTCTTTTTCTGTAATTTTCTCAGCAATTGCCTCCATTCTTTAATCTCACAACTATTTGAGACACTTAGAAATCAACAGGATTCAGTTACCAGTGAGGTTTTGAATGCATTTCTTGTTCACTAGCTCCTATACGCTTCAATTGGCACCAACTTCTCATGAAAATATTCCATTCCTTTACAGTAGATTATTTTTTGGGGTCTATCTCTTAATCTTCAAGGTTTCCATCTGTGCCAGAGAACTTTCTATGCAATTAAATAATTTATTTCCACTTTCCACACTGTTAATAGATACTTTGTAAACAAAACTGATTGTACTTTATCAGACTGAAGCTATCCTCTCATCAAGAGCTTCTGTACTACAAGTTCAGAAATAGACTCCAAGAATCAAAAAAAAAAAGAATTATTTTGGCATCCTTTACTACCGAATGGGTCTATTTATTTGTCATTGACTGGATTAAATACCTCACCTCAACCTTCAAAATTTGTCCCCTCCTTTGAGGTACACTATTTCTTCTGGAGTTCAAGTCAGACTTGTACTTCAGTGACCAAGTGGAAGTAACTGTTTTGACAGCCGGAAACACCAAGAATGAGACCTAAGACCCTTTTTTCAAGTAATGAAAGGCAAATGGTTAATGGAAATGGCATGGAAAGTATTTTTTACTCAGCATTGGTGCAAATCCAGCCCATTTTAACAAAATAAGGATAAATAAGGACACCATACTTTTTTTATTTTGTTTTTTCTTTTTTTTTTTTTTCCTGGTCAGACAGCTTGTCGCAAAAAAGGCAATAAAAGTATTACTGGTTTCATGCTTTTTAGCCCTTCTACTAAATGCAGATATAAGTGCATCAGGAAATTATTTAGGAAACATGGATTGTGGGAGTTAGAGCTCCTCTGGACCCAGGCCCAGAGGAAAGCCAAAGCACAGGGGTTGAATTAAAACCTTTGGGTAAGTTGAGATACATGAAGGCACACCAAAGGGAAATAGAAACACAGATTTTTAACTTTTAGTAGAAATAAATGCTAAGTGCTTTAAACAGTGAAAAGCTGCAGCAAAGAGACCTTAAACACAGTTCTTACTGCAGCAGTGTTACCTTTTCACAGAATTTGTTTAGACAAAACATAGATGGAACTAAACTGCTCACATTTTTAGATAGTGTTCACATAAACAATAAGAGCTGATAGAAACTGCATGTGCAAATATGTGTAATACCTATGTAACATTTGTGTAGGATTTACGACTCTTGGAATTAGACCAGGATAGGTTAAGAAAAGAAAAACTAGAACTGTGTGTCAATTTTATTGGTCAATTAACAAATATAATCCACACTTCTCTAAGTTTAAAGAAGCAGCAGCTGTTTTCTATTTGCTGTTTGCCTGCTGCTGCTGTTACTGCTTGGCCTTATCATGTAACCCCTTTGAACTCTACCTTCAGAAAACTATGAGATTATGATATAAAGAACTTCAGCAGGACAGTGCCCCCTCTGCTCTTTCACCCTCATCCAAAAAGGGAGGGTATCCCATCAAAAGCTCAACAATGGATTACATTTTTACCTTAGCTGTTTCATTATAATCGTAGTTTAAACGTATTTGACTTTGCAGACACTCTTCTGAAAACATGGATGGGTTTTAAGCATTTTAAGATCTTGCACAGAGCAAACCCTCAACTTATATGGCAGCTCCTTCCAGCTACTCTTACTGGAAGGCATTTACAAAACCTGCTGGGACTCTGTTTGACATCATTCCTTCCATCTGGACATCCAGCCGTCTGGATACAGTATTTCCTGCCTTCTCTCTACTTCACACACTTGACCTTTACTGAAATTTCTGGAAAATAAAATGCCTAAGAACCAAAACTCTATGAATACTTCAGGAGTAACTGAGAAAGGGTTTTGCTTTTTCTTCCCAGCTGAAGGAACACTAAACCAGTGTTTCCAAAAGCAGTCTCCATTTTTGCACAGGTAAAAGAATGCAATGCATTTGGTTCATTTTTTGACAGTGTGGCACTGGATTATTATTCTCACATCTTTATGTATTTGGAAACAAATCAAAATTAACCAAGTCAATGTGCTCTGTTAGAAAGAAGTCTAAGGACATATTCCCGCTTAAAACCTGTCAATTCTTATATTAAAAACTCTCAGAAATTTGATAAAGATATGGAAATCAACTAATCCATGGATCAGAAAAAACTGATAAATTTGTAGGAGAAACTATCATCAAACAGTCCTTAAAAATTGCACAAAACATGTTTTCATTCATAAAATGACCTGGCAAAAGAGTTTCAATCCCTAAGTTTATGACAGAGCCATTATTTCCCTTTCCCTCCAATGGTCAGTAGATATTAAACATATTTTTGCAGTCCTACTATTGGAATTTTGGAGAGAAATGAAAATAAAAAAACAATCAACCACACATATAAAGACACAAAAATAATCAAAAAGCTCTGTGATTACTCCACTGAGATTGTCCTGAAAACAATGACCCATCTCCTGGCATCTTCATCAGTCTTGATGAATTTGTAACACTGAATTTCCCAGTTCATTTTCTACCTTCTTACTAAAAATTTTGTTAAACATTTTAGTCATAATAGGTTCAAAAAGACATTAGCTGAAGCGCTTTGCTTTTTCTCTCAAATAAGTGCAAAGCCACAGCGATAAGTGCACAGCTTTAGCATGTGTTAGACGAGCAAAACCTCCAGTAGCTCATATATTTCTAGCTATGACCTCATGTGCTGGATATAGTATTTCTGCTTGAGCACATTCCATGTTAGTTGGGAAGCAGCACACATTGATTTGATATCTGCTAGCTAGTAGCTGGTTAATTCATGCATGAAATGCACTTATATAGCAGTTCACTGGTTTGATTGATGACACATTTATTCTTTTAAAAAACCAGCATACTTCCTCTCTCAAGAGTCATGAAAGTGCTTTACAACATATTCTGATGTTGCTACACACTACACTACTTGAAATTTAGGATTTTTTTTTAAAGAAATTCTTCTTTGAGATGCATTCTCCATCATGTCCAAATGAAGTAGCTCAACAAAATTTTCCCTTTAAGTATGATTTTGTTTAATTTGAAAAAGTGAATTCCTAAGTAATGCACTTGTCAGAAAGGGTGTTTCAGCAGTGTCAGTGTTCTCTTTCTCTTCCTCATTTTCCTCCCTCACATTAAGTAAGCAAGAAAATAAGTAAGCACAAACATCTCAGAATTACACACTACTTTTTTTTTACCTACTGGGCTTTGCTTATCAACACTCTATTCTTGAATTCTCATCATCATCTTTCCCAGAAAGTCACAGGGAAAATGAGGAAGCATTCAGATCCATATTTATAAGCAAACACAACAGAACTAGAATTTTATACCAGCACTATGGATAAGAAGCTCTTCTTTGTTTTTACAGACAGGGCTTGGGGCTTTTTAATGCTATCGTTTCCAGCTAATCCATAACCAACCACTAAGAAGCTTGAAACCATCTTTCCTGTGAAATAAGTAGAAAAGAAAGCAAACACAGCTCAGAATAATACAAAAAAAGTAAACTGGTAAGTAGTACCCCATTTGCTCTGCCCTGTTCTTAAGAAGATAGTAGATGTACAATTATTCTAGGGCAAGAGTGCCATACCTTAGAGTACTGAAATTAAAGGTATAAATTTATCAGAAACTTTGTTTGGCAAATGAGAGTGGTATATGGGGATTCTACCCACACTTCTCTCTCTTGTTTGTAGCACTTTCCTGAGGTAATTGTTCTATCTCAGTTCATTATAATAAGTAACATATATAGTAGATAAGGTAAAGGTTGTAGATCTTAAAAATGGGAATCATGCTAGTGAAAAGTACTGGTGTTATTTATATTCTTGTAACAACATTCTTTCTTCTTTCTTCCCAAATGTCTAAAAATCAATACAAGTACAAAGATAGGATATATAGATGTCTTAAATCAACACAATGACCAAAAATTGTTTGCATAGACATAATTTTTTTTGGTTTGAATTAAAATATTAAAAACATTATGAGAATACACCACGTTTTCAAACACCAATTCAGAATTATAAACATGCAGAGGATTTTAAAAATCCTATTTAACAGATCTTCCTGCTATATTTATATTTTCTCATGGCACTTTTAACCCAGTACGTAAGCCAATCCTAAAGTTAAGCAAAAATCTTCAAACAGTAACTATTCCTTCCAAGCAGCATTTTAGAACCAGCACTTATACAGTCCTTCTGAAAATGTCTTTATTGATTCTACTCCAAGTAGCTTATTTATTGTCATCATCTGCATATAACTTGAAGTTGATTTATATCAATGAAAATTTTTTACTGTTTTCTTTTTGCTGTTTTACTTGATCCAACATTTCTTCATTACCTGTACCAGAGGTCTCCTCCTGAACACTACAGAATATTACAGATGTTGGAGTATGTTGTATTAGCACCAATTTCTCTGAAGAAAACACCCTCCCAGATACAGATACTCGAATTTTAACTCATGGTCTTATTCAGAAAACTGTTGCACAATTTTGCAGATTTTTTGTTTATTTGGGGGTCTTTTTTTTTTTTTTTTTTTTTGTTTTGGTGGTTGGTTGTTGTTTTTTTCTCAGTGGGTGTGAAGAGAGAGGAACGGGGAATATTAACAAGCACATATGATCGTTCAAGGTCCTTCCCAACCTAGGCTGTTCCATGAACATTTTGAGACAAGCACACCCTAAATTAATTGCTTCATTTCTTGTATTAGACAACTTGTTATCTATGTCACCAAACATTACAATTAAGTACTGGTCTTAAATTATCTCCTGATCTCTGCAGAGTTCAAAAAGTCAAGCTAGACTTCAACTAGCCTATGGCATAACATGATTATCTACAGCAACTCACAATTAACGAATTACACTGCCTGCACTCTCACACACACTTATTTAGGAACTCACCAATATATGAATTTAGTATCTGCTTGTTTGAGCTATTCAGCAAGGAATATATACAACTAGAGATGCTCTCTGAGCCTGGGAGAATTAAAGACTCTTAAGATTAAATAGGAAAAATATCTAAAATTAATTACAGCAAAGTTTGCACAAACAGGAAACAAATACAGTCAATGCTTCATGAAAGCACCTCTCCTGAAGAAAATATTAAGTTTTTAAAACTAAGAATGTAATTTGGGGTTTTACAAAAGAGCACTTTACCAAATCAGTACTGTGAAGGGTCCTTAAAAAAACAAATAAAAAACTCCCCAAACCCCCAAAATCAAACAAGACAAACCAGGTAAATTCACAGGCAAAACCAGATCTCTCACTTTCATGCAGGACCAGAGATTTTAGGCATAAACCTTCACGTCTGCTAATCCAACATCTAATGAAATCATGGGTACACTTCAGTATAGGGCTTTAAAAAAAAAAAACCAAACAAAACTTCTATGGATTTTTGATGCAGACAGTGAAAATTCTAAGCTTCTCAGAACTAGAGATACACGTGAGCTACTTTAAAATGGATTCTTCATTAGATTTTATTTGATTCCTAGGTTTCATCTGGATCCCTATTTCTCTAGATCTGGGTGCAGGAACAGCCTTTTTGTACTTTATTCCATTTCTATTAGCTTTATTTCACTTGCTTTTTATTTACATTTCTATTGTACTTGGTAAAAAAATTATCCATTAATCAGTTAAATAAACAGTAAATATCTTTCCTATTCCCTAGTCTAAGTTTATTCTAAATCCTTATGTGAGTGTGATTCCTCTAATATGAGTCAAAGATACACAACAGAATTAAAAAGAAGAAAAACTACATGACCCTGAACTTCTCTGTACATTTTTATTTTGCAAGAAAAAAAAAATTATGTCTGCACTCTGCTACATCAAGATGATTTAATCAAAAATGTACCCCTCCATATCTCAGACCTCAACTTCCACAATCCCATCACATTGGTTTAATTAAAATTTAACCTCCTCTTCTACCCATATGAAGTTACAACGAAACAGACAGAAGTACCAAATTACTAAATTTCATTCTTAAGGATGTCATAGTACTTTAGCACCACAACATATGGGTTTTCTTGGCTTTAGAACATGACAATGCTGCAGTGAGTGAGCTGGGAAACGCTGGTATATGTTATTTTTAAATTTCTGTGTTCAAGAAGAGCACAATCTCACAGGAAATTTCTAGTTAATAGGGAAATCTCTGTCTATTCATTATTTCATGCTTATTTGTAGCACAATAGCAATTTTCAACATTCATCTTAGTGTAGTATAATTAACCATTCTGCTTAGAATTGAACAAACAAAAATGAAAGGGTAAAAGAGGATTCAGATTCCAACCACTGGGTAATTTACAGAATATCCACACATATTAACACTAAAAGTCACACTTTTAAAAACTGAATGTTGAAATCGAATGTTCCTGGCTTCCAACCAAGGATAGAAAACAGACAGGCTGATGCTAAAGAAAAAAAAAATTTATTCATTTACCTTCTGTGGGAAATGAACTGTGTAGTGAATTTTTTAGAAGACGAAAATTGTAATTGCATGTGTAATAAAGCTAAAAATTAAGGAGAAACAGATGGAAGACTAAAAGTTCTTTTTTGTAAGTGCTAAGAGGATGATTCATAAGTATTTGACATTAGTTAAAATTACTTATGGAACAAATGTTTTTGGAAAAATATTCTACTTAGGACAATATGCCATCACACAATCAGCAGTGAATTATTCCAATTACGATCCCTAATCAAAAAGAGAAAAGGAAATAAACTAAAAAAGAAGAAAAAAGTCAAAACTTGTTCATTCCTCCTAAACTTCAGTGGCTTGTGTCTTAAAGTTCTACCTCAAAAATTGAGGGCATTATCAGAAGCATTGTAGATCACAGTAATTCTATTAATTAGCAGTTTCAAGATCACTTTATATTGTCTCTGAATAGTAATTAACTTCCTAAGGTCAGCTCAACAGAGTGTGAGAAAAGATAGGTGGCATGTTAGTACATAAGACTTCTGGTGAAATTACCATACTTTGTTGTAGCAGCCCCAAGGAAACACTATTTTTAAGTCTCCATGTACTACTTCTAAACAAAAATTGACAAGAAAGCCAATAATCTCATCCACACTGAAATTGTTACATAGGACTTGAAATATATTAAGGGAACATTTTCACATACAGCTAAATACTTAAAATATCTGGACTAATTAAAAATACACAGATTATTATTTTCATTGTTTTCCTAATACTATATAATGAAAAATGCAGCTACCTTACAAATTATGGTTTTTCTTAGAATAAATAGACCATTACTGTGATTATGCAGTCGAGTTCTCTTTGACATTAATAGATTATTTCTAGGCAGTGCTGCACCAGCCTTGCTGTAGGAATGGGTAGTGCAGAGCAAGACACGAGTTGGTTGTTGAGGTCTTTAGCAGCAGACACTAGGTGCCTGTCCATTCTAGTGTCAGCAGTAATCATGCTGTAACCCAGATCCAAATTTGCAGGTAAAATCCAAATTATATCTGGAGCCAATAATGCAGTAAAGCATATCTTAATTCATCTATGAGTCTTTTGCATAAAAATACACAGCTGAGTGCTGCTGTCTCTTCATAGCATGTCCTCTTCCAGGTCACGTTCTCAATCACTCAGATATATTGCTATGCATAGGTATTTATAAAATAAGTTAATCATGTAACCTGTGCAAGGGTTTATTGAAAAAGGAAATAAATTAGTCCCTAATCTCTATTAACTGTTAATAAAGTATTTTAAAATATCTACATAATGGGCTTCTTCTTCCACACTGGCCATTTAAATTGATTACTGATAATACAGTAGGACCAATTTGCTCTTCAATGTTGTTTGAAGACAGAATATAAATGACAAAATGAAAATTTCTGCCACCATTTTACTTCAACCAGCTACTCAAGTTTTGCTTTCCTTTAAAAACTAGAAGGGAGTGTTACATGAATAATTATTTTTTTTTTTAATATTGTTATCAGAAACTGCATTGCTAGTTTGACCACAGATACTTTCAGATTTTCTATAGAAGTGTACGACCCCAATACAAGTTTGCAAGACTCTGCAGCTGTACAGGCAGAAGGTCTATTTGAGCAAGGGAGCTTCGATTCTGGTCTTGTTCTCCATTACTGCACACTTGGTCTAATACACAGCAGTTACGGTCACCTGTCAGCTGCTTCCAATTTTTTCCCATCTTTTACTCTGTCAATATGTTGCATATTGTCATCTCATCAGTATAGAAACTCTGAGAGGTTAAGTTACTGTGGATATAAAAATGCTGCTAGCAAGAAAAATTCTTGCTACTCTTCAGCCCTGTGGGAGACTTTTATCTCTCACAGAAGATGTTAGCAGAATTCGGTAAACTTGAACACCTGTGACATTGCAAATCTTTGTTTATAGTACAGTAGAAAAACATTTTGACACTGGGTTTTGTAGGATTTTAGACAATGACCCCAAGGGCTGGATGGTACTTTGACCAATCAGGTTATGAAGAAAAAAATCTATAAAATAGTTGGGAAATAATTAATTAAAATCAATCTTGCTGCACAGTCCCTGCCTGCTGCATTTCTCTCTCCCTCTCTCCACCTCTCTACCCCTGCAGGATATCACCACAAGTTACTCTTACCGTAATGACACTAGGAGGGGAAAAAAAAAGTCTTGCCCTCTTTCCTGTGATGGTCTGGGTTAGTGTACAATAACTCTTTAGTCTGTTTTTGTTTAATACAGGCAATGGGTCTTTGGTAGAGAACAGCAACAGAAGAACCTACACACCACAATGCATCACACACAACAGGCAGACTCAAGCTCTCAGGAAGTTTAAAAAAAAAGCAATATAAAGTGCACAACTTGTGATCTACTTATAGAGCCAGAAAGTCTTTTCAAGTGTGTAAAAGAAACTTATAGACACACATGTCTAACAGCAAATTAAATGTTTGTAAAAGCATCCAAATTTTAGGAATTTCTGCTTCTGCAAGATAGCATTTTCTATCTACAGTTATAGATCAAGAGTGAAATTCTTATGCATTGAAAATATCTAAGTGAAGCACATATGCCAAATAAAAGCTGAACTTTTCTTGTGACAAAGCAATTGAAATGGGTACTTTTTAATACCTAGGGAAATTCATCATGAGTCAGTTTTGGGGTTTTTTGCCTAGAGGAGTTCAAGGATATTAAGCAATTTCTCCACACATATCGATGTTTGGATGTTTCTATGCATTCATTTTAATTAGCTGTTCACATTTTGATTTTTATTTGTTCTTGCAATGATCCATTTGTCTACATAATCTCTTGTTCCTTTTTCTCTCTTCCCTTAAAATGGGATTTCAATGACTATATCTAATTCTAACTGAGCAGGTTATTGAAACCTACATCATAATATCCCACATTACATGTGCAAAACCAGTGTGAGAAAATTGAGAAAATGTCCAGAGTACAGCACAGAATACAAGGTCTGCAGTCTAGAAACAATCCAAAGCATCTTAAACAACAAGTTTCAAAATTTCTTATAAAACACCCCAAACCTCCACCCTGTTATGTGTCTATGAAGAAGAACCGAACATCGCACCTAAAAGCAAGAGGTGCCATTTTTACACAGGAATAACAAGCTTAAACATGGACATAATAAAGCTCTCAGAAATCCCTTTGGTACCTCCAAATGACAGATTGCATCCAATCTTTCGCTTATGGATTTGACTGCATGAATTAAAGACCCCATCTCATGTTCCGCATGACTATTCTTTAAAGATGTAATTTTATTATGCCAAGTAAAGTTATCTGCAGCTAGATAAGGGTTCCCCACATCTGGGAAGAACCTGATAAGACAGGACATTAATGATATTTGTTCCACAAAAATAAACCATGTATTTGCACATTCAAGGAAGAAAAATTGCAATGAGGCAATACAGGAATAGATGAGCACAAACTGGGGTTTGAGAATATAGGTCATGTTACAGAGATCTCCAGATACAAATATAATTTGAGCCATAGAACAGACTGAGCAGTTTATTCTCTTTTTTTTTTTTTTTTTAAATTTCCAAATCTCGTAGATGATTTTGCACCAATCACTTCAAGTTTGGTGAAAGATAGAAATAAATAGGCAAGAAAGTTACTGCAGAAAGTGGAAGGCTGGTATCACAATATATGGCATAATTCAGGACCTGATGCAGTGAGAAATGACATCTCTGCCAAAAGCCTGGCTGTTACCAAGGCTGAAGTCCAAAAAAAACTACAACAGAAAAGGACCAACAGAACCAGACAACTACATATCATAATCCATCTTTCAAAAATTAGAAGGTTAGTTGTGTGGATTTCTAATTAAAGCTTTAAGATACCACACACACTCTTGTAAAATCATCATAAAAAATTTTTCCTTCTTCATTTGTTCATATCTTAAGAAAGTCTTAAATATTTCATCAATGAAACACCAAGAACTGTCATTGTTCACAAACCTATCTCAATGAAGGAAAAAAGCAGTTAAACAGAAATTAACTGCACAAACTACCATAAACATTTTGTGTTCTATATAGAAGAAAACACACCTGGAAAATGTCTTTCTGCTATATGTGTTACTTAAGAGATAATGTCAATGAAATAGTGCTTTGTTAGAGGACAATGGTCTCCTGCTGCTATTAAATGCCAAGGCATATCTACGCCATTTACAAAGCAAGGGACATTAATTCAATGATAATATTCTACTACAAATGGCATTTCTACTATACTGATTAGGGTATGTTGATTCAGTCATTTGATCTGATACCTGCTATTGTGATAGAGCAACAGCTACTCAAAAGTCCTGCTCTGAACTTCCAGTATTTGAACTGACCCCCTACAGAACCTGCAGCATTTGCAACCTTTAATCCAAGCACATAAACTTCAGCCAAGTCTTAAATAACATTAGATTTATACTTTTATGGCCATTTGGCACATAGAGAAACTAAGACTTGCCCTACTGTATAGTACAGCTTAGCAGAATGACCAGAAGCAAAATGGAGAAGTATTTAACCTTACGGGAGTGGTACACTCTCCTATTGGGGTCTGCAACCATTTGCTAGCACATAAAAACTTGGATATGTTTTATACCAGCAGCATGAAGGGTTTGCATCCTTTCAACCTTCCAAATGAGATATTCTGGATGCCAAAAAAAGGGCATGGAGGGCATGTGAGCATCATATTTTCAAGATTTCTCACATCTAAGAAAGGAGATTGCTCTTGCCTTCATGTTGTCGTTCATGCCTCGATCCTGCACAGGCAGGGCCTCAGAGCAGTCATAACTCAGATTTGTTCAGTCTCAGAAGCATGACTCTATCATTACTTTAAAAGTGTTTGTTTTCTGAATTTCTACAATGAGATAAACAAGCAACTCCTTGAAAAGGTCCTACAACCCTTCTTCACCTAAGGGCAAAGCAGATGATTGGAGCAAGGCTTCGCATGTCCACGAACTGGCCATCCCTTCAGAAATGTTTTCCATTTTCCTTAGGTAGATGGAGATTTTGGGATGGCCTGTGGGGAAGTCTCGTGCAAAAGAAGAGAGAACTGTGATGGCAGGGCTTGTTGCTGATTGCCTTGGTGCCTGCCCATGGATCTTACTAAGACTATACCACAGCAGTAGGTAGAAAGAACAATTGCAGACAGTGTCAGCTCATCAAGAGTCATCCTGAAACATACAGAGCACAGACAAACAGGGAGAGCAACAGCTGGATCGTGCTGTTGAGGAAAGATGCGCTTATTCCATATTTAAAGACAGCTCAAAAGACTATCAAATAAGAAAATGGAAACCCATCAGGGATTGCAGAACCACATGGAACAAGATCTCAGTGACAGCAATGGCATTTTGACTCTCCTTGCACAAATGACTGTTAGTGAAGGAGGTCTGCCCAGTGCTGCTGCTGTTGCTGGCTCCTGGCACACAAATGAGGGGGCAATAGCATCTCTTCTGACACACACGATGGCCTGTGGGCTGGCAGGGCAGTTCAGGCCAAGGGGCTTGGCAGTGTCACACAATCACGAGCTGTAAGCTGAAGAACCTGAGCTTTTCTGTGCACCAGTTCATAGCCTGGTATTTCAGTCCTGAATAAGCACCTCCAGATTTCAGAAAGAACTGCCAACTGGCTGTTCTTCTTTCCTCACAGCTGGTGAGCTGGTTTCCTAACACAAACTTGACAGAGCAGATAAGCACTGCAGTGCAATGCAAACTCAACCATGATTGGTTGCGTAAAAACATAACTGAAAAGCAATTTTCTAATTAAAGCAAGGATTCCCCTGTGGTCCAACTGAATAGAGAAAAAATTGACTATAACTCAGACACCAGGCACTTGAGAACAAAGGCACAAAAGCTATGTTTCCCATTTTAAGGACTAAAATGTATTGAAATTTGAATATTCACATATTCACAGCAAAACACATATACAGTCAGTCATGGGAAGGAAAAACAAGACTGTTCTAATAATCATGTTCGTTTTAGCAACTGATCAAAGAGTTCAACATTATAAACTACATGAAAGTGTTGATTTTTATAAGCTTGTTTCCAGCTATTAAAAATCAACATCCAGCTACCTCTAATCAACTGCCATACATTTCATGTTTAGAATTACATGTTACTGCTTAAATTCTTCCTGTTAGGAACTTCAAGATCCATTATACAGCACATAACTCTATTGCATTATTTTTTCTTTCAGTTTGTATTTGAATTGTGAGTAGTTTCTCAGGCAGCTTGCACAATAAATGAAAGCACTGAATTTGTCACAAGTAAAATCATCCATATTAATCAGTATTTGAGGCAACTTATGCCATCAGCACCCATCCAGTTCAGACCAGGAAATTGTACCGTGAAGGCAATGTGACACAAAATCTTAAAATGGTCCTCTCAAGGAACTCCAAAGCATACACAGTCTTGATAATTTTTAGTTTTTCTTCTGTTTTTAATCTGGGAGACCAGGCAAGGCCCAGGGCATTTTTACTCCTTCTCTTTTTATAGAGACCTCATTTTATGGTCCAATGTTCATCCGGTGATTTAGTCATTAAAAATCACTTAAGTTCTTCTGCCTTCTGCAAACTTATTTTGTGATCAGGAAGAAATCTGTTAAGACATTCTGTAAATTCACTGTATTTCCTTGCTTGGGGAAGTGTTTTTAGTAGAGTATACAACCTGGACATGCCAAAATTTCCTAGAATTTGACCAGAAATCTGTCGATACTTAAATTTATCTCAGCAGACACCAAGATACCACTAATGCTCTGGATGTAAACTAAAATTGCATATGCTGCATGCTTTTGGTTTTGCTTGTCTCAATAAAGGATGGTTATTCCCTTCTTTATACTCACTGTGGCATAAGGTAATGTGGCAGCTCAAGTAAACAACATCAAACAGACTTAAAAATTGATCCTACAGTTTATTTTATGTGTTCCTAAAGGGCTTTTCATTAGTAGCACCCAAAGAATAAAAGCATAATTTACCTTATGTAAGGTAAAGTTGATTATCTCACATTAAAGCCCCAGTGACCAATCTATAAAACAGCTGGTAGCATCTCTTTTAATTGCAAATCCACTGTCTATCTTTTTTGTTTCCAGAACATTACATGCAATTTTTCTTGGTACTTTTTGCCTCATAAAAAGCTGACCTGACTGTCTTCAGATACATACTGCATTACTAATGTCAGAGCTAAATAGATTCTAATATGTGCATAAAGCACCTCCTATGGTTCTTAACAAACCATTTCAGATGGTTCAGAGCATCATCTATCCATAAAATACACTCTTCCTTTCAGGTGTGTCTCTTTTCAAAAAAAATTAATTGTTCAGAGACTTATAATAATATTACTACTGCATGAGTACAATTAAGGCAAAGCTTACCAAAATTATTTTCTTCCTCATATTTCTATGGATAAGAGAGCTTTGATGAGAACAGAACTTGCTCATTTTTACAATGCAATGTAACACCTTTCTTTCATTTTTCTGTCTCATGCACTTCAAAAAGTCTAAAGCACTTATGCAAAGAACAACTTAAAACCTGCCATAGCTGCAGATATGCTTAAGTGATATTACTGGTATGCTACAGAAAGAAATTCCATAATACTAGCAATATGTAACAGTCACAAAGGGTGCAGAGACAATGCCAAGTTTTAATTTCAAAACCAGGTGATATATATTAATGAGGTACTATGAAAAACTCCAAGTGTATAAACTTGGGAATTACCACGTCAAAGGGAAAAAAAATGTCAGAAAAGGACAAATGAAAAGAAATTGGTGACCACATTTATGTAGTCATGAATAAGCTCCTTTAATCTTAAACTCAATGCCACTGCACTTATCAGTGTAACACAGAGCAGGATAATGCACCAGGAAAGACCCTTAACACAGGTGTTGCAGTACCACCAACTCAAATGTCTTCCCTCTGCTAAAATTGCTCTTAAACCACAGACATTTCTCTCTTTTCCTCTGACCATTTTGGATAATTTCCCCATGACACAGATGTGTTTTTCAGAGTGCATAAAACTATTTCGATTCTTCCTGCTTCAAACTGGGTGTGAAATTATTGTACAGCATATATGTGATAATTTGGGCATTGAGAACTTATGGAGGTGTGTTGCGGTGGGCACCCCTGGGCCCCCCCGGCCTGGTGCCTGCCATGTGACTCTGAGTTTGTCTGATGTTCCAGCAGCCCGGGCTCTGATCTGGCTTATCCCAGTTCCACCCCTGATATCCCCTTTCCCCCTCTCTGTGACAAAACCAATTGGACACAAAGCCTCACCCTCTTACCCCAGCCGACTCTCACCCAGGTCGGTGCTCTGTCTCTCGGGACAGAGGGAATAAATGACTTAACACCATAAAGGGGGTTTGAGCTGTATTTCTCTTCTCAACTTCTGCTTCTGGTGAGTAGCTGTCAACTAACACTGGCTTTAAGTAGAGCTGCACAATTGAGGAATATTTAGGCTGTTTGTAAATGGTTTAAAATATTCCGAGACATAAAAAGGCAAGCTCACCACAGAAATTAAGCAGTGGACAAGCTAGTCAATTACCAGAGAGGTGAATAAGGAAGTCCTCTGTAGTATTCCTAGTAATACATAAATGTAATTTATTTTTGTAACATGCTTAAAAGCTATCTTTGAAAGAAAATTACCTCTTCAGCAATGTAAAACCAAATTCTGAAACAAGTATTTACAGAAAAATAGTGATTAAAAATTCTTTTACCTGGCAAAGTAATAGTTATTCAGTTAATGTCTCCTTCTAACACAAGTCTTGCAGGGCAATGCAAATCTCTGAATAACATGTTTTTGTTCTTCCCAAAGCCAGCTGCTCACACAAATATTGCCTTGAAGCTAAACAACTCTCAAATCACCTAATTTTCATCCTAGTTAACATAACTGCAAATGCTCTAAGAACTAAGTCAATTGAAAAGCAAACAAAAATAAACCCAAAAAACTAAACCCAACCCCCAAGTCCCATAAAATGGTGCTCAAGTAGCTCTTGAGCTTCAGACTTCTCCATTTTTGACCAGTCTTGCATGGCTAATGAGTGCTGCTTAGGCTCGACGGGATTTTGTATTCCTGAATCTCCTGCCCTATAAGCAACACTTCCCAAAAGCCACTTAATGGCATTTAATACATAAACTACTCTGCTTTAAAGAAAGTTTTAATAAAACTTTGAACGGAATAGATTTTCCCAACTGTAATTATTTCTGTCATAGAACATTCTCTGTGATGCAGGTAAGATTATGAGTTCTTCACCTTGTTGAATGAATGAGGAAGGGAGGATGATGCAGAAAGGAGGTAAATAAAAGCAAAAAAAAGACCAGCATCTTTAATGCTACTGAGGTGAAAAATTAATTTACTTTGATCTGAGGCTTTGGATTTGTAACTACTGCTATACAGTGCTTTTTAATACTTCTGAAAGCATGGAAGAAGCACATTGATTCCTCTAAAGTTTGTAATATCAATAATCCTCCAGAAAAGCAGCAACTTTGTTTGCCTGAAGATTCAGCATGAGACAATAAAGAATATTACAGTGAGAAGAATTTAAATAGTTGCACAAAAAAGTATCCCTTTCTCAGGAAATATGGATTGACCAGAGCTGAAACTGCCAAACTACCCAGCTTTGGGCTAGGCAAAAAAAATTACTTCCAAACATCCAAAAAATAAAACAACTGTGAAATATAAACTATTACAGACTTTAAGAAAGTGAAAAAAATTGGTAGATAAGCTTGAATAAATCTCCTGTCATTAATTTCACTTGGGTAACATCATTAAAGTGCCAATTTCTTTTAACACAAATTTCACATAGTTGTGTTCTTCCTCTACTTCAGGAACTCTGAAAAATTACTATTTTCTTCCTCCATAATAACTCTTCATCCCTTAACCAAAAGACTCCATTAAATATCTTCTTTTTTCTTGTTCAAGCCATCTTTTTTTTTTTCACACCTTTTGAAGTTCCTCTCCATACAGGTCCACTCATTTCCATATAGCCCCTTAATCTTACAGCAAGGTGTCTTGCATTCCTTACCTCCTACCTTCTAATAATGTATTGCCTCTTTGCATCCCTGCTACTTTTACTAATGACTGTATAGAAATGTTTCAGTGTCTATTTAAACACCTCAGTATTGCAGGTTAAATTGTGATATATAATAATAGCTCTGAAAATAAATCTGCCTTGTAATTAACTGCTTTATCCATACAATTATAGAGTCATGCCTTTTTCCAAAGATTGCCTAAGATTCTTAGTGTGACAACAGTAACTGCACAAATGTTATTGCACAAATATAATTGCTTGTGGATAGCATTCTAAAACTTTCACAGCAAATTAAAGCCCCAATAAGCTTGGTCTGGGCCAAAAACATCACAGAATGGTCTACGCCTCAAAATATCAGTTGCATATTACACCATTCAACTGTTCCAAATTTCCAAAGCTGCATCTTCACAGACTTTGCCCTCAAAAACCAGAAACACTGTCCTTTTCAATTACACACAACTGTTTCCACCAAACAGAGTCATCAGTTCTGGATGACTCCCCACAGGCCACCTGCTTGACCTTCTCGTACTGTGGTCCTCAGTTAAGTACCTATATGTACCTTCTAAAATAGGTCTGACTCCCTAATTCTCTCCAAACTGACCTCCGTGGTGCCATTTTGTGTCTCTGTAGGACACAAGAGCAATACGCGTGTTCACATCAGCTGAGGTGAGCAAAAGAGGAAGTTTATTTTCTGACTCCACTATTTATAGTTTTACAAAAGTGACAGTGGATTGGAGAGTGAAAGAGCCACCTCTCCAATGACACTGGACAGGTTACCAATCCATCAGCTTCTCTCCACCTCTATGAAGGAATGCAAAACAACTGAGTGTTTACAGAACAAAGCGTGGGAAAGCGTGTAATTAGAATGAAAACATCAGAAGGCTAAAAGATTTCTAAAAAACAGGGCGACAATTTTGCACTTTTCAGCATTGACCAGATGACTCCTTTCTTATCTTAGTGCTCCTGAATGAAAATGCAGACTCATGAACAGGAACATGTGCAATTATATGCACAACAGAATGCTCCAGAAATGACTGCTCCCCTCAGTAGAAAGTAGAGGTATTTTACATTTTAAAACAAACATTTTTTATTTTGTCTCAACATGCATTTTATGCAACAAAGTTCAGAACATGGCAGGTAGAGATGAGAATAACACGCTTCACAGGAAGAAACCCTCAAACTCTGTGCGGTTCTGACACAGATACCTGTGTCACTACTCACCTGCTTCTAAGAATGTTGCAAACTCCAGAAGACGTGTGCTCATGAAATCAGCTCTCATTTCCCATCAGAAAATCCTCAACAATTTCTCTATGCAAAAGTATGAGAAGTCATGAATAAAAAATGGGGAATATTCCTGAAAGCAAATTCCCTGCAAACAGGCAGCAGCTGTCAGGTCACAAGTCCACAGAGAAGGGTGGGGGAGCAAAGGGAGGTGACCTTCAAAAGAGTATGTCAGAAGCTCAAAGAAAAATCCAACTCTCTGTTTTTTTACCAAGGTTAGCTAAGAACAAATGAAAAACTTGAATCTTGTTTTAGAGTATTTAAATCCTCCTATATACCTCCCAATTTATAAACTAAACACATGACCAGAGAGAAAAAGGTGGAATTTCCCAAAAAGCGAACAGGTCCACATTCAACCCTGGAAAGAATCCTCATCTACAAAATGCCCAGATAAAATAAAATATGAGGACAGAAAGGTAACACAATTGATATGGTCAGTAAGATAAATTATTAATACATAGAGATTGAGGACTGAAAACTGAGATCTCTCTCCCTGCTCTCATCACATCATGAATCAGTTATGCATTACTCACAGCCACAAAATTATGTCACTAATTCGAGTTTATTTTGTTAAACTTCATTCACTTCTCTAGCTCTTGGTTCACTTGACTTCCCAACATAAAAATTAAAAGCAGAATTAAGAAACAAAACACTTTTCTGACTCCTAAACATCAGCAAAGAAAAACTGACGACATGAAAGATAATGGCTGCTCCTCTAAAATAAGTATTTCATAGTTATTGGACTCCAATGTTTTCATTCTTATCTCAACTGAAAACATTCCCACTGAGCTATTATGCAAATGAAGTGTGGAAATAAAGACAAAATTTTCTACCATGAGGACTGTTTATGGAATAGAACCAGTCCACACTGATGCTGAGGAGGGGACTAAGGCATGCAGCTGTAGTCTAGAGAAACCATACAATACTAAGAGCCTCCTGGTTTTATGTGAGTCATTTCAATTATGTATATATTTATTTTTTAAAAAATTTAAATCCAAAGTCAATTACTGAGATATTGAAGTTTTCTTAAACCACACTTTTTCCACATAATTAATGTCCTCTGAAATGACTGTGATTTTTAATTGCATTGCAAATACTAGTTTGGAATGTGTGCCGAAAAACAGAGGTGAGGATTTCTATCATAGTACACATTCTGTCTTTCCTCATTACTCTTGATCTCCAATTTAGATTTGAGAGATAACAAGAATTTTCTGCAAAGCCCAGGAAGCCCAATTCCCATCAACTCCAGCACATGCCATAAGGATGCTACACAGCTCTTAGTCCCTGAAAAAAAACCCACAGAGCTGAAAGCACAGATTGAGCAAACCAAGTCTCTTCTCAGTAAAAATTACAAAGTCATCAGGAGTATAGATCTCGAATTATGTGACAACTCTAAAGTGCCAGAAGAGTTTCAGAGTGCACTCTGAATTTTTCTGGAGTTTGTTATATATTTTATACTGAGTTTTTCACAATACATAAGCCAAATATTTCCTTTACAGAATCACAGAATATTCTGAATTGGAAGAGACCCACAAGAATCACCAAAGTCCAACTCCTCACCCTGCACAGGACATCCCAAGAGTCACACTATGTGCCTGAGAGTGTTGTCCAAACACTCCTGGAGCTCTGTCATGCTTGGTGCTGTGATCACCTCCCTTGGGAGCCTGTTCAGTGCCCAACCACCCTCTGGGGGAAGAACATTTTCCTGTTATCAGGGCTATACCTCCCCTGACATAGCTTCATGCCATCCCCTCAGGTCCTGTCACTGGTCACCTGTGCTTTCCCTCATGAAGAAGTTGCAGATTGATTCAACCTTGTGGGGACTGTTAATGGAAATTGGCTGCAGTCAGTCAGCACAGCAGCACAGTCAGCTGCACTTTGCCCTGAACAACAAGCAGGCCATTAGCTGTTACTAATTTTAGCTTGTTCTATGCATTCTCTCCTTTTTTTTTTTCCTTCTTCATTTTCTGTTACAAAAAGAAATAAACATTTTTTTCAAGAGGCTTCTTTCTAATAATTCAGGAATGCATAAAGAATGAGCTGTGTTTTAGGTAGGCAGAGCACAGCTGACTTACTTCCTGCATTGCTTTCTACACAGTACAATACATGCTTACACAGACATACAAAGCTATGCCAGCTTTTTTACATTGCAGTTAACAGAGATAATCATTTGGGGCAGAAAATATTCAAAGAAAAACATTTCTCAACTCAGTGAAAATGCTATAGATTATAAATATGTTAGACTGTTAGGAATAAGGCATATATGTCGTACCTTGAAAACAGAATTTGATGCTTACTTCTGAAAATGCCTAGTCATATATAAAATTCTACATAAAATAAGGTACCCCCCAATGTAAGGACAGTTACAGTGCACAGTTCTAAGGTAAATTTTATATTTCTAATTTTCATATCTATGTTCCTGCACATACCCTTTCCCCATCAGAATGTAATGACTCTAAAGGCTGCTTATGGTGGATGTGTGTATGATTCAAGTGCCCTTGATTTACCAAAACATGGGCATAGACCTAATATCAACACCCAACTAAGACGGACAAAGACTGTCTAACAGTTTAGAGTTAGACAGTTTATGTTTATTCCAGCGCCAGGCAGCCGCGGGATAGCTCCTCAATATGCAGTGCAAAGTTACAAGCCTATAGAGTCTCTTTATCTAGAAAATTCTGAATATCGAGAATACAAAGCATATTCATAACATCAACACCTCCCATTCTCCATTTCGTATGGTAATTAGCTTGAAAGTCATTAAGCTGTGTGGTTTGTTCTTTAAGTTGGGTCAGTGGTCTCTTTATTTGGGGAGTGGTCCTAGAAGATGAAGTAAAACTAGTCTCCCTTGCTCTGAACTTTCTACCTTTCTGGTTTTTGACAATACAGATTACTCTTGGGGAACTTCCAGTTCCTCTTTTCATGACTTCTGAATAGGTTCTTACATAGAGGAAATTAGTAATTGTCTACATTTCATTAGATCTATTTATCAGTGTTTCTGTTTCTCATCATAAGCACAACTAAACAAATATAAAAGTGACAAGCAATCAGTTATTTACATCTTGAAAGCTTATTTCAGGTCCGGCTCATCTTAACTAATTATTAACTTTTAATTGATTCCAGCCGGGCTTACTTATCTATCTATGTTAACTAATTTCAACACAGCCAACCTTTAACTAAAATCTTAATATTTCTTTTAAAATCCATGTTTCACCTTCAAACTCAAACTGGAATTATTTTAAAAGTGCATCTGTATTTTCTGTTTGGAGGATAACACTAAGATAAGAGCAATTCACTTTTCAATATACTTAAAGAAGAGCGGGTAAGATTCTACTGCAGGCAACCACATTCACTTTACACATACTAATTTCAATTTTTAAAAGTACATTAACTCCAGACAATCTGCTAAAAATAACATGTTATTGTTCAACTGTAGAATATTGATAGCAAAAGACTGACATATTGGTCAAACTACTTTTACATGTCCATTATTACTCAACTGAATTCCCCATTCGCATCACCATTTTTTCATACAACCTAATGTATATACACATATAATAAAGTACTCCCAGACACATAACGCATCTTTGAGACCACTCTAACTTGCCTTCTACCAGCATGAAAATAACCCCAGGCTGCACTAAAGAAAAAGTCTATGTCACAGGATCTAAACATCTCGTATTTAGAGTTTCATGAAAATATAAATAAAAGCTCTCCTCTTTGGAGAAACAGCATGCAGACATCAAAAGCATATTATTCTTTATTACAAGTGTCTCTCAAGACGTGTTGCTCCCATGTGACAAAGTATGTTGTAATCACATTTTTTGATCCACATTAATAACAAGATCAATAAAATTAACTTGGCCATAGAATAATGGCATGTGGAAAGCTGCTGAAGCTGAAAATTATGTAGTCCCAGTAACTTGAAAGATAAATTAAATCACTGAAAAACAATAAAAAATATGACTTTAAGATAATCCTGCAAAACTAAAACTCAACCACCATCTATTCTTAACTTGTGTCATTTAAAAGCAGTAACTTAACTGTCATTTGCTGACCTAGATACTTGGCTTGCACTCCAGATGTCCTCACATTCCCTGCTGCTGGATTTGTTTTCTTCTAGGCAGTATGAATAGGTACTCCATTAAAATTCTCAAAGCACTGGGTACTCACAATAATACAGAAGTGGTTTTCACATTCTTTCCTAATGCTCTTATCCTTTTTTTTTTTTTTTTCCTCGAGCTGTTTTCACTCAGATATAGAGGTTTGGAAAGTGTTCGAAATCAGCTGTTAAGAAAAAGGGCTAACAGTACTTGGGGAAGCTGTTAACAAACAATTATGTGTTGGTAGTATTTAGTACATCCTCATCCCTTCTGTGAACATGGACTGTGGAACACTCAGAGCAGCCTCTAACCAAAGAGCTACTGTCACTACTTTTTAGTTAACAAAACATGCATTATATTAGTGATTCCCTCTGTGCTACAGATAGCCATGCACCAGGAGAGAAGTTCATCATTAGCCATTTAATTTTAACTAGACCACTCATTTTATTTGCCTTTCAAGCTCCACAGGATTGAAAGTAGAAATATGGCTAAATGAAACTAGCGTTCAGGATTTTTTTTTTTTTTTCACAGAACTGAGAGGAACTCCACAAGAGTGTCCAGATGCTCCAATAGATGAGGCACTAAAATTGCCCTTCACAGATTATCTATCAGCCCAGAGAATTGCATGCTGTATTCCAGCCATATTTCCTTCTCTAGGCACATACTGACATCCTACTAAAGGAGAGTTTATGAATATGCAAGAGGAAAAGGGATAGCATGAACAGTATGCAGTTGATAAAAATGAAAAGAAACTTGTCTACATGGAAAAAATACAAAGGTGCATGCATTAGGTCAAAAATGGAAAAGGCTGTATTTATCTGGAGCTGGCACTCGATATTTTAGAGAGGTTACTTTCAAATACACAAACATTCTAGCTCAATTATTACTGTATAGATGTCACTAGTAAGTGATGACTTTTTAAATGCAGCCTCTGCAGGAACTATTTCAAATCTTTTAAAATAATCAAGTTTATGGATAAACACACATAAAGCTAAAGGTCATATCCCACCTGAAGATTGTTACAGCTGCCAGATTGATATCTGAATGAAAATAAGTTTTAATCAAAGAAAGTATGCAGCCAGAATGAACAGCCACCAGAGAAAGCTGCCAACAACAGATGCCCAAAGAAGAAGGCCTTTCATAAATCAAACCACCTGTACTGTAGCATGAGGAAATGTTTCCCATTATTACAAACACTACAATTACTTCCAGAAGAATGCCTGGGTTAAAAAACAAAACCTACCAACAAAGTAACAAACAAACAAACAAACAAACAAACCCCACCCAGAACCAAAATGCAAAACAAAACAAAAAACACCACACGAATTAAAAAACAGCAAAAGTAAGAAACCTAAAACGTCCTCTCAGTTCATAACCATGAATCACCTTCTGCTATTGCCACACCTCAATTCAGAAAAGAAAGAGTATAGGTCAGATGGACCCAAAAATCAGAAAAAAACATCACACAGAAATAAAGAACTGCACAGTACCAACAGCAATGAAGCACCAGCCAAACAGATCATCTGGAGGATTTTATGTGTCAGCCAGATGAATTCCTGGGAGAACTGCAGCCTGCAGTTTTGGTTTGCAATGTTCTGAAAGCACAACCTTTCTCAGTAGAGGAGAGGAACACTGAATAGCAACCAACAAAATCAGAGTGATAGTAACTAAAAGAATGCTGCTTTTAAATGACTGCCCTCATGTGAATACCTTTGCAGGTCTGAACAATGAGAAAAGTTATATTATGATTGATCATTACAAGAAGAAATATTGGTTATTTTATTTTGCCTGTGTCCAGCTAAAAGACTAATTTTATAAAAACAGTGATTTTGGAAAACTGATACTGCTGATATGCTGGAACAATTGGCTTAGCGGAGTTCCACCTGTTCACCTAAAACCTCCTCCCCTCTGCTACTCTGGTTCACCTTCAGAGAAATCATTACCCTTCTGCTACTAGACAATGCTTTGGGCTGAAAAAAAAAGTGAAGTGAAAATATCAGAGGAAGGTGAATAATTACTGCTCTCTCAAAATTAGGTCTTAAATAATTTTTTGAAAGTGCTTCTACAGCTGGGTGCTATAAACAGGAGACAAGCACAATCACTAGGATTACAAAACATCTTTGCTGTAGCTCATTAATAATTGTCTTTGCTTAAAAAGTTTTTTCATTGTGAAATTATTTTCATTCTTGCCAAGTTTTGCTCACTTAAAAATAAGTGACTAATATAATATTTTATTTTATTTAGACATATTAATACAGATGGCGTCAGGAACCAGACTGCTGTTGAGTTATATTTAGAAAACATGAGGGCAAATAGCCCAACATAGCAATTCTTTTCTGCTGGTGAAGACTTCATTTGAGACGGAAGCAACATGGCAACTGTTCTTACCTTCATGAATAAAGACCTATGTAAATTCCAGCTGTGAATTAGCAATCAATAATTTTAGAAGAAAAATGGGCTGAAAGATGGGAAAATTTTCTAAGGTCAGTAACAAACCATGTTTTAAGGTTTGCAACTGTGAAATTGAAGTCTTGTTGATAATGTAGCCATTTGTGAAAAATCCTGTTTCAGCTACTAACACGGAGGTAATAGAGGGAACAGCACCATTGTTCCACAGCACTTAAAAATATACAAGTAGCATTTTGGAAGCCCAGGTGCAAGGGATGGGCAAGTTCCACTATCAGAGAAAAGTCTGCTCTCATATAAGCTCACAACTATGATGGGTAACAGTCATGTTGCTAAAAGTCTAGCAAACAAGCTAATTCTGTGAAATAGGATTGGTAAGAGTTCAAAAGGATGGAGAGGCCTTTCTGAAACCCACATTTTTTTTCCCCAAGATTTTTAAAGTTTTCATCATATGTTAAGATAATGATAAGCAATGATTGTTATCATATTGATAAAAGCTAAGAGACATTATAGTTAATGCCCATTCACAATTAAAGTAATCAAATAGCTTCATTCTCTCTCCAGTTCTTTCTTTTAAGTAGATGTAAGGGTAAGTTGAAAGTAAAAAAAAACTCACTGCCCTCTCCCACCTTGGCCAGCTTTAGAAGGTCAACCAGTAATTTAGTACAAGAGATTTGAAATTGTTGCACTGAAACTGGGAAAAAACAAACTACTATATATTGGTCTAACTCAATAGAGAGCTCCAAGGTTTAACATAGGCTCAAATTGATAAAAAATGACTTTGAGGTCCTCAGACACGAAGAATTAAAACCTTATTTCTCTATCACACAATTGCTTTTCATGACAGTTCATCTAAGACTCAAGTTCTCTTAATATCAGGAGTACAGCTACACATGCAGAACAGAGAAAAAAAAAATCTAATACACCCCAGTAAGATTCTGCCCATAAAAATATACAGCTCCAGCCATTTTTTTACTATAAGTTGTAGATTTCCCTGTATTCTAAGGTTATTGAAAAATAAATGTTGTTTGGGTTTTTTTTTTTCTAAACCCATTGTTTAGGTTTGTTTGCTTTTATATAAAAGAAACAAAACCCAAGTGAGTGGCCTCTGTAGAGAGAGAGGTATTTCCAAAGTGGAATGTTTGCAAATCTGCACTACACTACCACCACCGAGAAACAGTTTTCTCAGCAGTGAGCTTCAGAAAAAAAGTTTATCATAAAATACCACATTTAGTGACAGCCCCACAATATTTATTTTGCTTTTTGTAGAAGCTTTTAGACACTTAACAATTAATCTTTTGGGGAATCTTTCAAATATCATGGAAGCTGGATTATTGGTTCCCACTTGAGACAAAAATTGTGGTTTATCTCCTTCAAGCAAAATATCTTTGTCATTTTTACTAGGGGGTCATTACCAGGGCTTGGTGGCTGCTACTGCAGAATAAAAAGTAACTGCATCATTTCATAACCCATACTTTGGAAGCTCGTATTGATACATAAGGAAATACAATACTATCAAGCAAAAGTTAAAAGCTGAAGTCAATTTCTACAAAAACGGAATTAAATCTTAAATGAAGCAATTCTTCTACTGATAATATGTAATACAGTTAATACAAATAATTCTTCTTCCATTGCTGTTCATATATTACCAGTGATTCCATGTGCAACTAGATTATTTTTCTTTTCTTTTGACATTTGTGATATTGGGCCAGCAAGATGAAACTCTCACCCACAAATCAACACCTTCCTCCCTTTTACCTAGAAGAAACTGGTTCAAGTTTTACTGACCTCCCAAGAACTCATGTTTCCTCTTGCAGTTCCAAGGTTCCACATGGTGTAAATTGACTAATTTTGAAAAGTTTTGGTGCAAATGAAAACTTGCATGAGTGCTTGCCGGCAATGGTGGCAGTGATATGTTTCTATATTTCTAGGAAGTTCAGGCCATCACATAAGCAGTAAATAACAAAGTTTAAAACTTCCCGTGCCAACCAGATTAAATGATAGCTGCTTTCTTTTCCCCAGAGAAAGATTGTTTTTCCATCTTCCCACTTGGCCTCCAGTGTACCTGGACACTTGTTTATTCAGCACAGTCGATTATTTAAAACACCAATTATACCTAGCTTTACAAATTGCTATACTGCTCTATACTCTAAATATAATACTCTGCAGCAAGGTAAGCTTTCTAAAAATAATACTAATCATATTTTAGAAAGTCTATGGAATCTGATGACTAAAATCAGAACACTTCCTTAATTCACAACTCAGGAATTGTGAATTTTAAATACATTAATTACTTCATATTTGCTACTCATGTGTCAGCTTTGATCTGCTAAAGTAACATACAAAAGGCATTCCTTCCCCTCTCAAGATTTTTATTTCTACATTATAAACAAAATGCTTTTGTTAGTATTTAAAAATGACATTAAGATGACACAGCAAAATAGTGTGGGTGAGAATGCGTGGGAAGCTGATCAGAAGCACAACGAACTTCTTGGATGTTCAGAGAACAGCAGAACCCTCCAGGGAAATTTGGAAAAAAATATTCTGCATGGAAACAATCTGCCTATATATCACATTTTATCTTTGTCTCCTAAGGTTTTTCATCACTTGGAATATTTGCTGGAAAACAGATTTTCCGTCTTCATGGTTGCTAATCTGCTACTTGCAACTACAGACACAATCCTGTTTATGACATTGCCATTGGTGACAACAGAAAATCCCCCCCACATCAACCTCCAAACTGAGGTCAGGATGATCAAAAGGACACAATTCAGCAAAACACTTACAAGCCTAACCTCAAACATATGCTTATGTCTTACAGGTGTGTCCTCACCAAATGAAGACGTGAGGACAGAACATCCAGAACTCCTGTTTCTCCCTCAAAAGGCACTCGGGTTATCATTATTGCTGCAGTCAGAGCCATGATCTAAGGGCAGTGCCAGATAGATAATGGCTAATGGTCAGACATTTACACACTAAAACTTCACTGTTTTTTTGTAAACATGCTTACACTAACTGATACACCGATGCTCAACCATTTTATTCCATCAGCCAGAATGAAATAAGAGATCCAGGAACGTGAATGACTGGGATCTCTTACACACACATGCAAAGGGAAGAGGCAGACGCAGGCACTGCAGAGTCAAGCCAAACTAGCAGAAATTAATGAACAACAAACAGCAGGAACAAGATCAAGCAGTGGAGGAACAGATCAGCTACAACCAGGAAAGTTTTGCACTCCTGCTGATGTGCCACACAAAGAAATCCATTACTGTGTTTCAGCTTATATGAATTACTCAACAAGAAAACACGTATACGCATTCTTTGTTTTCAAAAAGTTTAACTAAAGAGGTAATTTAAGTTATATAAAATACAAAATACTTCCTTAAAAAAAACAGTTGGGACAATCCAAATACATATCCAGAAGCAGCAAATTTGATTGAAACCTCTTATTCTCAAGCTTTACTAAATAATTGCTGCCATCAAGAATAAACAAAACTGTTATCCAGCCAGCATATTATTGGGGAACAGGTATCTATCCAAAACTTCCATATGCCGTATAAAAAACTTTTGTGTTCTCAAAAAATCAATGCAACTAAAAAATTAATCAAAATTTAATTGTACACTTAAAACTTTGCACTACAATCTAGATTACCCAAGATGATTCTCTGATTTTTAAAAAGTTCATTTTTATTCATTTAACTGAAAGTAAAAAAATTATGCCAGAAAGATTTTGATGTCAAGTGATGCCTCCCATTTAACAACAGTCAAAATCTGGCCCTGGCAGGAACCAAACGAACCTCCAAATGCTGCCTGAGCAATGCATTTGGTTATAACACAAACTCAAGACCAAGAGTAAAAAACGTGTAATCTTCCTATGATAGGACTAACTGGGTTTTAAATATCCTTAAATCAAAACTGCCAGCAAGATTTTATGACTTTCCAGCTGTTGTGATTTCACATGGAAGTGGTTTTTTGCACAAAAGTCCTTCTGGTTCTCATCAGAACCAATCAATTGTCTGGCTTGATTATTGGCAAGTTTTAAGCCACTTAGGAGTTTGACACGTCTCTGCGAATCACATTTTAAGATAGACAGAGCTCGGGAAATCTCTCTGGACTTCCGGCCATCAAGGAGGCCACTTGGGCCTCCGGGCCCTGCAGCCCCAGGGCCGGGCCCTGCTCGGCCAGGCCCGACCCAGGAGGCAGCCGCCCCCTCCTTGGCCCTGTTCCATCTGGGCCCCCCCAGCCCTGCCCCATGCAGGTAGAGCTGGGCTGGCAGCGGCCCCCCTTCACCGCCACGGCAGAGCTCAGCTCCGGCTGCCCGGCAGAGCCACAGCCGGGTGAGATTAACCCTATTAGTGCTGTTAAGATTTCTTCAGAACAGATGGGCCTGAAAATGCTCATCCTCTCCCAGAGAGGAAGGTGAAGGAACATGAAGAGACACCCTAAGGTGTAAGTCAGTAAAGACAGGAGGGCTGAAACCCTGAGAGAAAAGGAAGAGGAGATGCTTCAAACCTGGAAGCTGAAATTCTGTTGCAAAAACCCTTTGGGGATGAACTGGACTATTGGAGTCCCTGCTGTAATTTCATAGAGCATCGGAGGGGGGTAGAGCAATTGGGAGCTAAGGTGCCTCTGCTTTTTTTTCTCTCTCTTATTCTTTTGGCTCCAGAGTATTTGGACTCAGTTTTACCTTCACCTGGAGGGGTGTGCAATACACCCGAAGTTGATTCTGCCTAGTGGGTGGGGAGGGGTCCCACCTTCTGATATGGACTGACACTTGGAATTTTTGGCTGCCTAGTGGGTGGGGGGCATGGTCCCACCCTCTGATGTGGACTGATCCACTGATTGAACCAACCGTAGAAAGGAACCAAGAGGGATCAGCGCGAAGATGACCCCAGTTCCTAGAGATGAAGATTGCTCCTAGAGATGAGTGAAGAAGACCTTGCTCCTGAACGGCTCAGCCTTAAATTGACACCCCGTGTTAGCTCAGATTGAAACCCTCGAAACGGTGCTGTGGGGAAAGCGGTGATTCGAGGTTAGGGACTTTTTTCACTGCAAGCAGAAAATCTCCCAGGCAGCTGTTTTGCTGGCATGTTGAACCCATAAGAGAGTTGTCTCTAGTGGGAATGTCTCCATAAGGTCAGCAAGAAAGACTCAGAGACTCCTATCTCTTTATGTGAACTGAAAAGATTATAAAGGTGGTAAACTGAAATCTCAAGGGTTGTTTCTACATTATCAGCATGGAAAAAGTGAGGGGAGGAAAAGTGTTCTAAGGGTTTAGTCTGATTCTAACTTTTGTTTCCTTCTTTTAGGTCTGCTAATAAACTTCTTAGAGTCTTTTAAGTTTGAGCCTGTTTTGTTTTCTCCTAATTCTTATGTCACAGAGGAAAAATAAGTACGTAAGAGATGATTTGAACTAAACCACTACACCAGCCAATTAAAACCACCAGTAAAATCCACTCACTTCAAAAGAGCACCCATTGCACAGCAACAATTTTGGAGACTATTCCCAGTCCCATTTACACTTAGTGGCTGAGACACTATAACAGTCATCTTATATTGCATTTCAAGTCACTCAAGTGCCCACAAATCTTGTGTGAAACCCATGCAGAAAGAGCCTTCATGGAAAAATCAGCATCACATTTACACATTTTAAGACTTCAAAACAAGGCTCACATGGGACCTGAGCTCACAAAAGAATTCTGCAAAGCCCATGCACAGAGCTGGGTACTTTTAACAGCATTTTTGAATGCAGCCAGTAAACTAGAATTATTATAGGTTTCTCTGTAACTGGTCACTTGTGTCACATAATAGTAGATTAATGAAAACTGTATTCATTTCCTGGCATTTACACTAACAGGAATGATTATAGTTAAGGGTCCCCTGGCATTTCCATTACAAACCTATTTTTTGAGGATTTATATGTCAGTTATAATAGTATAATTTTAGCTGAAATTTGATATGAAAGGTCTCAGCTATGCCTTATTCAGTAAACATTCCCACACCTTTAAAAGGCTTCTTTCAAAATTAAGAAAAGAGAGTTATTTTACCTCATTTTCCTATTTACTGTGGTTGTTAAATATTTTATCTTGAGCAACCTTGTAGCATTTGCTACAAGACACAAACATTATATTGTTAATTCTATTATGGACGGACTTCCTACAAGTGTCTTGCATCGCAAAACACCAGTGAAAAAGAGCAATTGGACAGTAAAACAGATTGACCAGTCACAAAGATTTTAGTTAGATTTCAGCATGATTAAAAGGCTTCTTTGGTCATTTCTGGACTTAAATGACTAGAGAAAAAATTATGGAATTAGTAGCAAAATGCTCCTTTTCATTTGTAAATGTCATGCATATTTGTTTAATCCTATTTCTGTCTTCCCTGTATGCTATCTAAAGGAATAAATAATTTTATAATAAGGAATAATGAAACAGCTGCAGTCCTAAATTATTTAATTTATAAATTCAATCTACTGGACCTTCAAGCTATTTTTTTTTCCACTTAAATTTTATGCCTCCTTTGGTGCACATCTTGTCAAACATGGATTAACACTGTTATTTTGACACACCTGAGGGAGCCAGCAGAGTCTATTGGGTCCTTGGGAGAAGAAAAAGATTCCACAATGTTCTACAGGTCCTTTGGAGCTGCAGAGTCCATTAACTCAAAAATACACTTATAAAAGAAACAAATAGGGATTAGATAGTGGACCATAACAATTTCTGGACTATTGGGCAATAATTGTTATGCAAATGACAACACATTAACCCTTACTGACCAAAAGGAGTTAACAGTATTTCACTGTTTTCACTGTGACTGCAATAATGTGCTCTTTTTTTTTTACAATATACATTTTTAAAGGTCTATACAGAAAATTTAAAAAGTCTAAACACTAATTTTACTCAGTCAAGCAGAAAGAATCTCTATTCCAATTATTAAAAAACAATTCAAACTTCCATGGATAAAAAATACAAAACAATTTATAACAGAAATTAGGAACAGATTTTCCAAAGGCTTCTGCATCCATGGCAATGAATGGTTTTTAAAAAGGCTTCAATATCTTTTCCAGTACTTAATCACTATGTTTTACCAGTTGGTTCTCACTGAGAAATAGGTGCCTTCAGTTCCTTGAAAGCAACAGGAACTTCTGGTTACTTCACAGCCATATGTAATGCAAGAACTAGAATGAGAAATACTTCTGAAATCTAAATCAAAGAGTCACCATCCTGAGACATCCCAACTATATGAATATCCACATGCATTTCTGGAGGACCTTCTCGTCTCAATTGGGTTTAGCATGACTTTTACCTAACTCCATCTTAAAACAACTTTTCTACAAGGGTTCTATCTAAAAATAAACAGCACTTAGGGCATTTTGCACATTAGGGCCTTTTGCTCCATGTCAATCCAAAACAACTTTTCAAGGAAATTGTGATGACTGCTCTCTGAAAAAGATTACATTCACAAGTTTCTGGCATTTGATGATTTAGATTTCCCAGTTCACAAAGAAATAGATGCGCTGTACTGCACACCTATTCAGGAAGGAACTGCTCCAGCTGAGCAGGCATGTAGTTCCTACTCAAGCCCATTCAGACAGGTTGACAATATTTAAATCTTATGCAAATATAGACAAAGCCAGCGTGCTTAGGTCATGTCTAACGTAACAGCAAGTCATGCTACTGTGATTCTAAAGCATTTCCAGTGACAGAGAAGGCAAAGGGTGTGTTGTCAGCCTTTTGTAGGTAATTCATGATGTGCAAGGCGTGTTTTCCCAGTGTTCTGACATCCGAATGCTTCCACTCCAAAGCACCATGAGCTAACAATCCATCTAGAGTGGAGGTTCCCTACACCCAGGCCTCTCTGCAGCCAGGGATGCAAAACCTATGGCCAAGGAAGAGAAATTCAAGAGGAGTAATAATGACACCCAATTGTAAAGGAAAATTTTGGGGTTTAATACATTGTTGAAGAGTTGTCTGGTTAACAGAAATGCCTGTTAATTAAAGAAGAAAAGAAAGAAGAAACAGTCCAGTGAGTAGACAGTGGAACTTTCCACTTCAAATAGCGGAATTATTTGAGTAATGCATTCATTAGGATAATTTAATATACTGCTCCTGTCCAAGGCCAAGCTTTCTGTAAATTTCTTCTATTTGTTCAAAATCTATAAGGCTGAGTTTGTTTTTCAGCACAGTCACAAAGAAACAGTGGTTTGTATATAGGAAAAATCAGTGGAAATACTCAGAAGTGACATACCTACTGTAACAGCACACACTTGAATTGCAAAATACATCTCTCAGAAGGATTGCTTTCCTCCCCACACAGTTAAATTCTTATTACTTGAAAACTAACAAATGAACCCCTCTGTCAGTATTTACAGAATAAAAATTAATAGGCTTTAGCTTTGGTGGAGATATGCAAAAAGAAGCTCAAGATAGACAGAAATAGCACAGTCCCCTTGTTCTTTTAAGTCTAGGGACAGGGGAAGAGCTTAAATCCTCAGTGCTTTAACTGGCCTGTGATAAACTACATTAAATATGAGCTACATATTCTGTACTCAGTTGCACATATATCAATTTCTGAATATTAAATGTCTTCTGATTTGGAACAGAACTTCCAGTTTTTACTGGGAATTAATTACACCCTTATTTGCAAAACTCATACAAAAATGTTACATGCAGTTGGTGTGATTCCAAGTCTTGGGAGGATCGTTGCATCGGTCAGTTAATTTCATAATACTTAGCCAGAGAATTTGCATGCAAAGATTTTTGTAGCGAAAAGCTGTGAAGTGAGAGAAATGCTACTTCACAACATGGCCTTCAGACAGGGAAGATTCAAACTGCAAATATGGCCCTATGTCACTATTCCTCCAGTCTGTGCTGTCCTGGCTGTTATCCATCCACTGCACAGAGAGCATCTCTGTCAAGAAATGGAAGCAGGGCAGGAATCTCTGAAGAAGCATAGTTGGAGTAATTACAATAGAGTAAAAAGGCTGATTCTGTCCTGGTTTTCTTTTTGTAACCCACAATTGACAACTTTTGTCAATGCCTACAATTCATTTATAATTATACACAGGTACAGACCGCTTGCATCCACTTACAACAGCAAATTTTTCAGTTTTAATAACTGCAGACATGTAACTATTTCTGAAGTTATCATCTCTAAAGACAAACAAAATGCGATCTTCCGTGTCTTAAAAGGGGCATTACAAAAATTACCTTGTGGATGAGCACCATCCTTTGAAATGAGGGGACTGAACCTTGCTTACTGAATTCATACAAGCACTAGCAGAGAACTACAGTATTAACCACTAAAAGTCTACTAGGAATCTGGACTACTTCTGGAAAAAAAGAAATATCACTATACAACACTGTACTTCAACATGATTTAATACTAAAATTCTGTTATAAACCTTGCAGAGGGTTGCATGATGTATGAGGACAAAAAAGGGAGAGAGGAATAATAAGGATTTAGTCATGATGCACTGACTTTAGAGTCACTAAGGAGCACAAATAGAACCATTGGAACAGCTTAAACTTGTAACAAGTTTGTAGAGTACAACATAAAAATCTTTTATACTACAACATGGCTCATCTATAAAGATTTTATGTGATTTTCAATAGAGAAGTTATGTAATAAAGCAGTGTATAGCAGGACCTAACAAGTACACTTCATGTTCATTCCCAAGACACTGCCCATAAAATATATTAAAGATAAAATTATCTTTTCTTCTGTGACAAGAGCCAAAACACTTCAATATTTATAGATCAAGGCTTTCTTAAAGGAAAAAACAAAAAAAAACAAAAAAAAAGAGAGAAGACAATAATTATTAATTCAGTAGTACAAATCACCTCCAAGGCAATCTCTTTAAATTACTAGCAACCATCCCCTGGTCTGCAGAAGAGAACGATCCCTTTGAAAAGTCACCACCACCAAACAAACAAGAAGATTTTTCTACTGATTGAAGTCTTTTAATACTGTATCACACTAAAAGTGCAATCCAATTAACAAACCATTTATATTGACCTTAAAGAAAAATGAGAATTACATTATGCTTCTAGAGACGTATAACATAGATAGATATAATACACATAAATATACATAACTATCTTATAAAAGTAGTTACAAATTTGCTGTATTCCTGCATATATGTGCTAGATTAATCTTTTCATGCTGTGGCTACATACAGTCTAGCAAAACCAGCATGAAAACTTCAATCCACATGTGGAATACCATAGGAAGACTCTCTTTGGTTCTCAAGAATAATTATTTTAGTTGGACATAGGAGCTCTTATTTATTTTTACATACATTTAAGCTAAGAAAGGAAAATGCCCAAATTAGAGACATGTAGTAACAAAAAATGGAAATCCATATTAATGTAATGTAGTTCGGTCCAAAAATGTTTTGTGATGTTATTCCAGACAGTAACTGAAGGAAAAGGTGAAACAAGGTTTTCAGTAAAAATAAATTCTCACTTCTAAGATATACATCACCTGCTCTGCATTCATAGAAGTCTCTTCTAGACACTTCAGTATGAGTCAGTAGTGTATAAGCACAATAATTTGGCAAGAGTCAAATTCAAACTGTCTGCTGAGAAATGCAGTTTTATGTGAAGAAACATATGCATTTATGACACAGAGAAAATAACAAAACCAACTGTCTCTGGCAGCAGAAGTATTTAGTGAAGCAGCACCTTCTCAATATACCAATATTTCATTTTCAACGTATTTTCAGCCCTGTTGTTTCCTTTTTCTCTCTACAGAATATGTGCAGCAACATAAACAATTAGAAAGCATTGACAAAAGAAAATATTGCTGACAGAAACCATTTTCATGACCATTTTCCTCACCTCTTTCTACATCAAGGTATATAGGACATTTTTTCCTGTTTTCATTTTTCACTATCAGGACTTTGCCATGAAGTTTTGGGGTTTGGAACAGCTCCACCCTATTTCCTTACCACCTTACCCCATTTCTTTATACCACAGGCCACCTCTTCCCTTTTACACACATAATTACTGCTGGTTGAGAGGGAGCAACACAGCTCCTGTTGCTTTCATTATTGAAACATATTTCGTAATCTAAACCCTGAGCTTTGTTAATGCTCCCTACAGAAAATCTATTCAAGAAAAATGAGAGATTTTATGAAAATCGGTAATGGGTTTCCATCATCAAGAGCAACTCAAAATCAGAGGTCTACCAGCAAATTACAGCTATGCCTGCACATTTTCAGGCTGAGACTATTCTGATCCGTGAGTATTGTACTCACCGTTTCGTGCAACTTTGGCATAACTCAAATACAGGACTGAAATACAATATTAAAACCCCCCTAACTTTTCTTTCTAGAGCTTTGAAGCGATTAGGCTCTGCTATGTAATCTTGGCACACACTAAGATGTAAACCTTTCCCTGATAGATCATAACAGCTCCTTTGTTTCTCCAGCTCCCCCTTGATGGAAGGATTATGCTCTCAATCAACAGTAATGGCTCCCACTAAGACAAACCAATCCATCGTCTCTAACTCCACACACACTACTGACTCCATGTGCTACAACCTGCACACTAAGCAAGCAAATACTTGGAATTAAATAAACAGTTCAGATTCTTCTCTGCAGACTCCAATGACCCACAGTGTGAATAGTTATATTTAATTACATATACAACACATTACCTCAAAAAGCACATATTTCCTGAGTAAAATCTGTAGCTACAAAATACTTCTCTCTCTTTTCAAGACATTCCATACTAGAATCTCAGAATAGCCACAGGCAAAGGGGGGAAAAAATAAAGAAAAAAAAAAAGGAAGAAAATGTTGACTTATTTAATAGGGAATAAGCCAAGACATTAAAAACTAACACATGACCAACATTATCCATAGAAACCCTCATGTCTTACCTAGATTGATCAAATGCATAACATGTTATGCAGAATCTTCAGGAGTGTCTAGGGAAGAAAATTCATTTCTGTACTTCTTAATGAACCTGCACCAATCTTTACAGAGTTTATGAGAGAATAGTTGGGGGAGAAAGGGAGAAAATTAGAATGGAGAATAGTCTTCATTGCTACATATTCAAGGGGCCTACTCCAAAAATTAACTGAGAGGAAAATGCTTTTTAAAACTGCTTATTTAAAAAAAAAAAAATCCTAATAAGTGATTACTTTCTGAAGATAATATTTTTAAAATGAATGGTTTGTATTAAAGAAAAGGAAGCTCAGAAGAAAATTCCAGTACAAGAAGAAAGACCTGGAAACTGTCTTGAAAACATTGCATTAGACTCACAGCAACACAGCTAATCTTACATAACATCAAATTCATTAGCCAGGAAAACCATTTTAGTAGCCTTCACAGATCTTCATCTTTATTCTCCATTGTTATCTGAATAAGAGAAACCTTAAGAAAATCTGTAGTATAACTAGAACAAAGGATACACTCAACAATATTGCAGGACCTGGTCCAGACAGGAGAGTGGAATTAGCCACAATCATTACTGTATTGCAGAAAATACCTGCTGTATATTTTTTCTTTGCAGAACACAAAGAAATTAGTCACAATAGTCATGACATTTGTTGATAACCACATATACTTGAAGTTCTCACTTTTCTCATGTGCATTCAGTGCATTCCCCGGAGCTGGAACAATTATGTTCACAAGTACCAGTACTTTAAAACCATTTCTGTAAACTCAGATAAATGCTAGTTCAAGTTTCTGACTACCCAAGGTAAACAGCTTACACTTTCACCTCCGTTGCATAAAAAAAATAATTGTAAGTCACCTGTAAAGCCTAATACACTCTGAGTTTTTTTATGATGCAAGTACTTATTACCTCTTTAAGAATTCAAAGTCAACAATAATATTATTGAGCATCCTTAACATACTTTTACTTTCTATAAGAGCAATTCTAAATTATCCTGTTCAGCAAAGTGAAAACTCCATGATTTACTGGAGATAAACATTCTGCCTGCAGGGTGGCACAAATTTATATGGTAGATGCAATATATCAAGACTGAAAAAGAAATGTAATTTTAAAATAAGTTAACATTAAAATTATTAGAAATTACATCAAGCTGAATAACTATGATTATTTAGCCTTTCTCCCAAGGCAGAAGTTTGATCCCATTATCTGCCTTTATTTAAAGTCAATAGTGTTTGCCATGACTACGAACAAAGCTACAGAAAGGCCATGCTTAGAAAAAATAGGTCCACACATTCAAAAGGTTCTTTCTGTGTCTCTTGTTATCTCAGAAGGCTTTGCATCAGCTAGCATTCCATGGTATTCCTCCTAGCTTCTACTCCAAATTCTGGTGAATTTGCAAGCGAAAAAAGCCAAGGCCTTGCATAGTACATATTTTGTTGTTTCCTTCTACGTTTCTTTCCTCATTCATTTCAGGTTATATTCAGGATATATTAGTACTTACAATACACACCATTGTAAAATCAAGTGTTACATTTTGCAATTAAGCAGCTTATAAACTTGGTTTGAAATCTCTTTTGAAACTGTAAGTGAAAAAAAATTATCTAACACGATTGTCTGGGTTTAAGAAATAGGTAGATTCTTAAGAGTAAATTAAGCCCAGAGCTTAAATGCTTTAGGTAAATTAGTAGGACAAAATTGTCTATACATTCTCTCCTCTGAGCTTTGCAAATAGTCTGAAGAGGCTTTTTTCAGAAAGGTCAAACATTTCATTATAGAAACACAGTAAACTGACTACAGAATACTAAAAATAATACTCCCTTATATAGTTAGGCTGTAAGTGTCAGATCACAGTATTCTGATATGCTACCACCTTTAATTGGAGACCAAATGCCTAGAAACCATTTAAAGAAACAAAGAAAACATTCACAAGTATTTTTAAATTTTTTTCATGAGAACCTTCCAGTTCTGAAGGGATGAGAGGATATAACGCTGACCTGGTAGATCACAGTCCCAGCAAGGAACTGTCATCATTCCCTTGATGCTCAGGGCTGTTGAAGAAATAACTCTTATGTCCTTGTTTATCCTACCCACAGTTGTCTTAATGAAAAGAAAGTGGTTTAAAATACAATGCACTTTTCTTCCTCTACACTTAAAGCTCCTGAAGGTAGAATACTAGATAACAAGTTTAGTCATACAAAGTTCAGAAGCCCCTTTTAGCCACTTAGAAATTTTCTAGAAGTAATGTTTCAGAAGGTGAAATTATTCAGGTTTCCTTTTTCTTGAAAAAGAACAGCATCAAGCTCTCTGTCACCAACACCTCCCTATCTCACAGTAAAATGACCTGTAATATTATCCTCAAATTAGGCCAAGGGCTTTATTTTACATTATAAAAAACTCCTGTACATCACACAAGTCATTCAGTTTGAGAAAAACCTTTGCCAATTCATTCAGTGCAATATCTCTGAGAACCCAGGCCTGACACTGAGGAATTAAATATTTTAGTAGTACAATGATATTAAAACAAATGATAACTTTCCAGATATTATTTTCAAATGCATGATTACAGCCACAGCAATAGCCCTAAAATCACATTTGTATTTAGAAAGATGTTTACTTGAAACCTCTTCAAGGACAATGGAAAGTTTGCTTCAAACAACAAACTTCCATTCACAAATACTTGACAAAACCACATTTATTCTGCATCATTTTTGTATCATGTGCTACTATGTTTCAGGGTCTTTTGTCATTCCTTTATACGCCCCTATTAGTGTTAGGCCAAATTCTGCGTCCTCAACCAATTAACATGCAAATTAGGATAAAAACTTCAAAACTTGACCCCAACATTTCCAAATAATAAAAGTGAATGTCAGTAAAATTTCATCTAAGTCAAGAACAGCTTCTTCGGAAGTATGAACCAGACTTGTGCAATTTTCTTCAAACCTCATTTGCCTCCCAGGTGATGAAAGTGAAACACACCAAGTGTCAAGTTACTATACTCGGAACAAGTTCAGTATTTGAGCACAGTGAGTTCCAAGTATTTAGTTATGAGAAACAAACATCTCGGAAAAATTAAACTTCTAAAATCACCGACTCTTTTATTACCATCCAAAATAATGTCAGGCTAGAAAACAAAAGGTAAATTTAGAACATCCACCGAAATAAAAATCTCTGCTTTTAATCGAAAGTGCACTGCTAAGAGATAACGGCAGTTTTGGTTGGGTTTTTTTTTTCTTTTTTGACATGGCACAAAAGAATGGCACCAGGAAAGGCACTGAACGGGTGAAAGGCGCGGGGGCTGCACGGGGCGCTGCCGCTGCGCGGGGCGAGCGCGGAGCGGCGGCTGCGGTGAGCGCGTGCGGCCGGGAGGGGGCGCCGTTGCTCGCGGGAAGGCGGCGCGGGCGGGAGCGCCCCCGGAGCTGCCGCAGGAGCGGCCCCGCGCAGCCCCGATGGGTCCCACCGGTCCCCTGGCCCGCGATCCACCGCCGGCAAAGGGGCAACGCCGCCCCCGAGCCCCCCGCCGACCCCCGAGCAGCCGGTGTGCCCCGCCCGGGCAGCTCTCCGGGGAAGGAGGCCGCGCCGGATCCCCGCACGCCCGCTTGCACCGCTCCGCCTTGGTAGGGGCGGGAGAAGCGACAGCCACCCCCTCCGAGAGCAAGCAGCCCCAAACCCTAAATACTCACCATATTGACTTCCGAGACCATATCTATGCTGGCAATGTCTATGTTCATGCCAACAGCCACTGGGGGACCTGCAAACAGACAAGATGGTCCGCAATGTGATCTCTAAGAACTTAACTCATTCTTTCCAGAGTTAGCAGGGCGAACACAGCGTACACATAAAACGACGTTTAAACATAATGAGAAAGTAAGGAGGGAGGCATAAAGCGCTTCCCCCCTCTTTCTCCCCCTCGCCTCCCCAGATCCCCTCAGCAGGGTCCCACCTCGCCCATGGGACCGCACACCTCCCGGGCCGCCCGGCGCCGGCCACGGCCGTGGAGGTGCTTTATGTAACACCACACACGTGCCGGCACCGGCGCGCCCAGTTCCGCGCTCCTCTGCGCTGGCCTCCGCGACCGCCAACCCGCCTCGACGCGCTCAGCCCCACGCCCCAGGCACGGCGAGCACCGAGCCCGGGGTAGGGATGGAGGGGGGGGGGGGGGGGATAATGCTGGGGGAAAAGGGCCACCCACAGCGAACACGGCCGAAATAAACAAACTAGTTCGAAGTAGGAGCACGCAGGGGTTAAATGACATTTTTGTATCAGTTAACAGCACATCTTGTACGCAAAAATAGTAAGTGTGATCACAGGCACATAAAGCTGAAAGGAATAAACGTTGGGTGAACTTAAGAGAGATTTGCATCTCGATAAAACCAGTTAAACAAGGGTTTAATTACAGGTTAGTAAATTATTATCACACACACAAAATGAGGGACCGATTACGAATATACACGTAACTTAAGTGATCGCATTAAGAGCATCCTGCGCTAAGAAAATTGAAAAAAAATGGGCTTAACTTTGGATCAGCTAGAGGAAATGGCAACACACACACACACGCCAAAGCAACAGCACCCAAAACACGTTCGAATCTTCCCCCCCTCCCCCCGCAACGTACCCAGCCCGGATATGCAGCCTCTCTTATTCAAAAGCAGTCAAATTACCTCCAAAATCTGGCCTCAAGCGAATATCATAGCCCTTCAGCAGTCTATCCACCGTCTCTTTTACCAGTGACATGTTACTAGGGTCATTGACACTAAAGAAAAAAGAAAGAATAATACTGTATTATTTCTGATTTCTCAGCCCCTAGCTATACAGTCCTCTCAGTAGCAGTAAGCACTGCAATTCAAAGTAAAGGAAAAGAGATACCTTCATCACTTACCTCTGTGCACACACCGCAGCTATTATTAAAGGGAATGACCAAATCCCAAAGTAACCCTTTTTCCGGACTCTCAGCATCCCTTAAGCTTTTGATATGATTTAGGGTTTCAGTGAAGAGAAGAAGAGATCCAACTTATTCTGGCCAGTGCAGTAATTCTAATGTGAAGCGCATGCGCACGGCGTACCACAACATCAAAAGGAGCAGTGGTTGCTGCTGGAGATGGAGCAAATTTCCTTGGGAAAAAAAAAATTAAAGGGGAAGAAGGAAATGCATTATTAAAAAAAAAAAAGTCATCCACAGGAGGATGCAATATATTTTTGTTGTCCTTTGTGTTAATATAGAATATAAATCACAGCAAGAAGAGAAGTTTTAGGAGTTACAGGGTACAGAGGCTTTGCAACCTAGTTTAAGGGTTGGGGGGGCTGGACGGAATCGGATTAGGCACAGGGAGAATAGGTTAAAAGGGGGAAAGCACTGCGTACGTATGGGGGCAGGTGGGGGGAGAGAGGGGGCAGCTTAACTTCTTAGTCCCTGGAAAGAACCGCCTGAAGCGAGGAGAGGTGCGAGCAAAGGAGCCGGCGCTGGCAACGGGGGCGGGCAGTGGGGGAGGAGGGAGATGGGCGCCTACAGTATTTCTCACAGAGGAAAAAAATATGATGACGAATAGTTTCTTGTAAGAGGGGATTAGGCTGTTTCTTTCATTGCGGTGATGCCAGGCACTATTCCAGGAGCAGAGGCACTGGGGACTGAGGGGGTCGCCGGCTGCCACCACCGGCTCCCACGGGTCACTGGCTGGTGCCTGAGGGGCAGGAGCGGAGCCCCTGCGGCCCCACTCCCCCCCCTCCCTCTCCCCGCGGCGCATTTTCCATATATTGACCGATATTTAACCCAGGGATGCGAGTTCTTCAGGTAGAAACCTGGCCACGGAGCTGGGGGAGGGGTGCCAAAGGGAAGAAAAACACCAGTCTGAAAGGCTTTTAGTGACCATCCAGACCCGCTGTAGGTGCATAAACCCACTTACCTTAGTGGGTAAAACACCCAAGCTCTTCAAATGCAGCTCATGATCCAATTAATGCCTCGGAAGAAACAGGAGACGAGCAGAAAGCTGATCTGGGGATGCTTTGAGTGACATTTAAATCCTGAGCAGAGAAATAGATAGAAAGGAGACAGAGAAGGGAAAAACCAAACCCCTACAAAATAACAAACACCGGAGTTAAATTATTCCTCTCAAATCTGCTTTGTGCTCATCGCTCCTTTTACACCACCTCCTCCTCCTCACGCACATACCCGCTCGGCTCCGCGGAACTGTCTGTGCTGCTTCACCGAGCGGATCTGGGCGTGCACGTCCTCGGCCGGCCCGGGCGGCGCGGTAAAGGGATTGGGAACACTTCGGGCGTCAGTTAACAGAAGAAATATTTAACTCGCTGCAGGAGAGTGGAGGAGCACAAAAACACCCCACAAAAACAACAACAACAACAAAAAAGCCTAACCAAAAAAACCGGTGGATGGTGGGGGAGGGATAAGGGTGAGGGTGTTGCACAGAGAGCGAGGCGGGCTGGAGAGCCGCTTGATCCCCGGCACGGTGCGGTCCGCAGAGCGAGAATGAGGCGGTCGGCAGCTGCTGCCCTACCCTGCCCTGCCGCCCCCGGGCCGGCCACTGCCTCCTGCTGCCCGGGAAAGCCGCGATTCGCCTCGCACGGCCAATCCACACCCAGGTGCACCCTGGCCCAGGAACAGGAGAGCCAGGAGGGCTGCCGGACCGAGAGGATGCTCGGAGAGAAAAGGCGGCGGCGGCTCCCCGGGAAGGGCAAGGGGAGGAAGGGTTAAGGTGGGGGCGGACGGGGACGAGGTGGGATGAAGCCTCACCTGGGGAAACGGCAGGGTGGAGAGGGGGGATGAGCTGCCCCAGAGAGACGGCAGAGCTGCTAAAAAAAAAAAAAAAAAAAACAGCCAAACCGTGAAGCAGTCGGCAGCCCCGAAAAGCAGGCAGCCATTTAATACGGACCGATAGCTACCTTGACCGGAGCCCTCGGGAGCGGGGAGCCCCGCGCCGAGCTCCGCAGCATCCACCTGCCGCTGGAGCGGGACCAGGGCAGCCCCTGGCCGCCCCCGCCCCCCTCCTCGCCGGCGGTCCTGCCATCGGCCACCCCGGCACTGCTCCAGCGGGGGGAACAAATCGTGCTCCTCTCCCCGCACTGTCAGTGCCTTAAACCGCCACACTGTGCCTTTGAGTTCAAGTAAGTAGTTTCTCGTTTTTTTCTTCTAAAAACAAAATAGCCATCCTTTTGGGGGCTAGGGGCAATTCGTCAAGACATATTTTCACTACCTTTTCCCATTTGTAACAACTGGAATTGCACGAAGTGAGAAAACACACTTTTCCCGCTGAAACAGACAAGATTGTGCGGGTGATAAATTTCTCATTTATGTATTCAATAGAAAAAACCCAAACAATTAAGTTAAAGAACGTTTAAGCATTTTCTAAAATCGCAACACCCACGGCCCCCACCCAATTTTTCAGCTTTTTGTTCTGTAGCTGATGACACAGAGCCACTGTCCCTGTTCTCCAGCGGAGGTTTCTGTTCTCACACAGCCAGGCTGCTTCACTGCCAAACCTCTTGAAATAAAGCCCTGAAAGGAAGATGGTGGATATGCTGTGCAGTGAATCGTTTGACTTTAGATGTATAATAGGCACTTTTTTCCCTTTCTGCAACCATATGATAAGACCAGGAGGTCTTGAGATAGAACACTGTAATCCTGCACTGTGAAATTCACCTGCAAATGCTAACTTGGGACCACATCTGACATTCCTGAGCTGTTTCTGAGTCTCTGCTATTAATTGCAATTACACCACAGAAATGTGTCATTTGGCACATCTGAATATTACCAGATATCAACATGAACCTGATGCTGAAGGATGGTAATATTTGGTGCTGGACTGACAGGAATTTTTGATTTACATATTAACTTAAGAAGAATTAAAACAATGCCAAAATATCTCACATTTCTTCTCTGATCTTGTGTATGCACTAAAGGAAGAACACTTCTTCCAGGCCCAGAGTACCCCTGCCCCATGTGTAGTGAAACCTACTTCCAGTCTGGCTATTCCAGCAAAAAGGAATTAAACATATATCAAACAAATTCAGTATTTGTGTATATCATGGTGCATTATGTGTGGAAAATTAATGTATATCCTTGGGTTTTGGAAATTTTAAAGTTCTATTGAGCCATGTTTGGGTTGATCTGCATAACTCCTTACTTTTGCTAGCTGTAAATGCACTGCTCTCTAAATGGGTTTACAGCAGTAACGTTGTCTTACTAGCACTGCAGGCTCTATGTGCTCAGACAAGCCTATGGGGTAGGGGTTGCATCATTATACATTGACAGAGTACAAATTCATACTACATTTTCCCTTTCACAAATGTGTTCATGCTTTGCTATATACTTTTGACAATACCAGTTTTTCTCTGACCACAGGGTTGTGGTCTGTCTCTGCCAGTTAAAATTTCTTACCACCTTCAAAATCTCCCATCTATTTTAAACAACTTGTCAAAGAAATCGTTTCCCTCTTTTTCTCACTTGTGTCTGTGTGTTTGATTGAAAAGTAGAGGAAATAACTGGTGTGAACAACAGTATTGGCAAAATGCAGAACTGATCATGTGACATGTTGAAGGATTGCTGAGATTTTGGGTGTTTTACAGTGGCCAAACAACCTGGTTACCAGCTGGGTATGGTACTTCTGGTTCTAAAAATATCTCAGTTAGACTACAAGTACTGTAATCTCACAGAGAATCCAGCAAAGATGGCCATATTTTAAACAGCAGTTGCAGATTATTTTCATTCTTGGCTTTCAAGAATGAAAAAAAATACCCCTCAAAACTGAAATACTCCTAAAGAATGGCCCACAGTCCTTGCTGAGTGGCGTGTGCTACTATGAAAGAAATGGACAATAAAATACCATCATACTTGATCATCTTGTCAACTCTTGTCTACAGCACTATTTTCCTGCCACCATGAGTAATATCCCAGGCCACGTACTAAGAAATGTAAAGGGTTTTCAAATGGGTTGATGTAAATATATATGGTATGCAAAATAAACTTTCAGAAGGATTAAGAGTATCAAGATAGGTTCTCAAGAGATCCAGTCACTCAAGTCAGTAGAGAGACAGAAGAGATGCTGATTGATAGTAGTTCTGTATCACAAATAGTGTCACTAGCTAGTGCAAAATCCCACTTAAAAAAAGAAAAATTATTTCACTGCACATCAACAGGCTGTTGTGTTCTGTCAAAGTAATGTTTCCTGAATTTTTGAGCATTTGGATAAGATGCAGCAGTATCAGAAACATTAGGTAAAATTTGTTTCCATATATCAGATAACATTTAATTCTCTAATTACAGAAGAATGTTAATAAACTATTTTGATCCATGATTTCAATTTTCAAAACCTGTAGATCTATAAATTTATGTAAAACAAAACAAAATATAGTCAACCCTTGTAAAAATTTCCTGAGAAAGGTTTCAACTTTATCTTGGTCTCCTTACTTTTACTTTAGGTCTTCAGATCTAGTGTGACACAGTCCATGCACCATACACCATCCCATTAGCAATCAGGATGTCAGCATAAAGATGCCTGTTATATCACATACATAGAAAAATTATTCATGCAGATGTATTGATTCTGCTTTTCATGGGCAATGGAATTCACTTTTTCATAGCCACAGTGTTCTGGGATTCACATCAGCTTCAACTACTGTGTGTCTAAAAGAATACAAACTGGTAAATTTATTGACAAAAGCATTTTTGTAAGACCTGCCAGTTATACTGCTCTTGGCCCTTGAAAAATATGAATTTATCAGTGTTGTACAGAAAATGAGTCCAATGAGTTGCTCAGGAAATAAGTACCAGTTGATACAAGCATGACTGTCACTTAACTGTAAGAGAAGAGCAAATGGGAGGGACAAATAATAATCTCTTCTTGATTTGCATAATTCTGTAGGACTTTAGATGTTGTAGCTCATATTTTTTCATCCTATAACTCACTACATGCATCTCCACAGGATTAAAGACGCTATAGGTGAGACTTTACCTCAGTTCTTGACCCAGGCAGTATTTTATGAGTCAAGCACCTGCTAGATCTTTAAACAAAAATCGTTTGTGTAGCTTGAGATCAGGAGAACTTAAGTGTATATTGAAGAAAAGTCTTTTAATGGGAAATTTAATTACAGATTAAAAAAAAACCAAAGCAAGTAAAAGGTTGTGTAAGACATCCCCAAGTACTTTGATTGCAGACAATTGGAAGCAACTCAGTGGGGACTGGAAAAAAATACAAAATGTCGGGCACCTAGAATTATGATGGATTGAGATCTAAAGTCCTCTTATCAAGTCATGAAATCACCTCAAAAAGCTGCCCAGTTTCCTTCAAAGTGGTGGAATAAATTAGTTTAACAGCTATATAGACAGAAATTTTTTAATTCCGTGATTTTAGCTACATTGGCACTTAGCTAAGAAGTATCTGCAGCATCCACATCCTTTGATAGGAAGGCAGGGCAAGGCAGAATGATTGATTGCATAGGGTAAGGATAGTAAAACACTTAAAAGATAGCGAAAATTGTGCACCAAGATTATGTCACTCTGTGTCTAAATCTCCTCCATTATGTTTGTGTAAGATTCAGCCCTGAAAGCAGATTGCAGAAACCTGTTATTAAATTAATGGAGTGGCATTTGCCTGCATCAATTGATTGCAGGATTTGATCTTTCTTTCTAAGCTCTCTTGGACGGAGAGTTGGTTTCCTAAATTTTTTTATATTGGGTAATACATTCTGAAATACTGCAATAAAAATATCCAAGGGTTCTAAAAGTGTTAGGTTGGAAGCTTTTGATGAAAAAAAGAAAAAAGCTTTCTTTTTAAAGCCATTCAGCTTCAAAATTCAGTCTTGGGTCTGGTACAACTGTGTGCAAGTTTTAAGATTAAAATGGAAATTGACATAGCTTTAGGTGGATTTTTCTTCATCTGGAAGGACTTCACTTTTTCAGAAAGGTTCTTCTCGTTATTGCCACCACTTTGACCAGGTGAGGGGACAACAAGAGGACAACTCAATAGAAAGAATTTAAAGAGAAGTACTATCAGTGTATTTAAACAATACTCAAACTGCATTTCAGGCAGAATTTTTTAAGAAAGAACTGGAGAACAGAACTCTGCATCTGATTGTAAAATATATTACAGTCATCCTTTTAATGGTGTTCTGGAAAGGGAGATGAAACTGCTTTCATCAAATGTAGAGTGCTATTATTTCAAATCCTCAAAACACAGTGCTCTTCACTGTATTGCACTTTCTTGCATGCCCATCCCAAATGTGCTTCTGTCCTATTCTTTACCTGCTATCCTAAAGCCCCAATCCTAGTGAGGAGGAGATATCCCCCAGTGCTGCAGGAAGCATGAGTACATGTGCTGTAGCACATTTTGCCCCTAGTTGATTTTTTCTAACTTTTTGCATGCAATACAAATGTTTCATGGAATCAATACTTGCTTTATGTGGGATCTGCCTCTATTTACAGATGCTAAAAGGTAGAAATTTCACTGACAGGTATTTCTGTCCAGCAGCAATAGCCAAGTCTGATGGACCACTTTTGCTGAGTTGAGAATGTTTTTAAAGAGCTGCATTATCCTCTACAGAAAGAGTATTGCTGCCTAAAGGGTATAGCATGCGTGGAGATGGACTGAGGGCCAGTCAAGATGGCAAGGCACTTGTGTTGCAACTCAGGCCTAGAGGAAATTATGATAATCCTGGGAAAATTCAGAATGCCATGACATGAAAAAAAAATAAATAAAACACTCAAACCAATCACGAAACTTGAGAGGAATAATCCCTCTCAAGAAGCTATATATAAGATATATATATCAAAAACCTCTAGGAATACCGTCAGTATTTACCACTTTGCATTCAAAGATCTCTCTAAAATATTTCAGTATTACTATGGAGAGTTATCTTTCATTCTCTCCACCCATCCCATTTTATGCTCAGACTTGGCAGTTTACAACCAGCTATGATCTGGAAGAGATCTCATTCATGCAAGTTTGTACAGTATTACAATGCCAGGTTCACAGGTGCGGTAGAGGAAGCACACACTGGCTCAGCACCCATGACAATCCCTACTCAAATTAATGGCAAAATCCACATTCAGCCTAGGAACAGCAACATCAAGGCCCATCATACAAAGTCCTAAAGTGTTAAAAAACTGCAAGACACCCAACATACATGATTATTCAATCTTTTTACCAAGCTAGTCTCTACCACATTTACAGAGAAATGAAAAATACTTTCTAATTTTTAGCTAATGAAATACTAGATGGAAATGAAGACATCCTCAGGTTGTTCTATATTTGAGGCTACAGCTGTCAAACTAGAGGATATGTCTTACTAGAGAGGTCAAAGGCACAGGTATGGTCTGTCCTCAAGCAGTGGTAGGGGGAGCTCAGAGAGGGTGTGAAGCCTTGATGAATTTGTTTTTTGTGACCTCCGCCCTAATGCCTAGGGACATTTTGTATCGATTCCACACAGGCCCAACCCTAAGGTCACTTCAACAACTCTTGTTGATCACTTTGCCACATATGGACAGTGGAATCTGAAACAGGGCAACACCATTGTCTTCAGAGCCACTTTGAAGAGCTGTGAATTAACAGCTCAGAACAAGAGTCTGTCACTGGAAGCAGGGGAGCAGCTCTGGGAAGTCATACTAATCATCATATTAACTTTGTAAATTTATTCTCACATGTGGAAAAAGCAGCTGAGTAATACCCATACTTGATGTTGTTACACAGCAAACTCAAAGTACTGCTTTGTTTTTTATCTCAGCTTGGCAGCTGTGGACATCTCATGCCAGTGTAAATAAGGAGTAAGTCTACAGATTTTATACCATTACAAAAAAACCCCAAACTAATGCCCCACCCCCACCCCCCCAAAAAAAAAATCTAAAAAGAGAGTTAAGGGAAAGACCTCTTCTTTAACTCTTAAGAGTAAAATAATTATGCATCATTATTTATATATTTACCTTAACTTTGGTGACACCCATCTGTTTATCTCACTGTGAACAATTAAGTATGCTTTATACAGCTTCCACAACAAAACTCGATAATCCTAATTCTATATATGAATTATTTTTATGTTCATCTGGCCTCAGAGTTCAAGCTCAAATAGAGCTGGACCTGTGTTTCAACTATTATTTCTCCAGTTAAACTTAATAAATACAGATAATATGCATCATCATAAGGCATCAAAAATCACTTGAATATGTCAAGAACTTATGAGTTAAATACTTTCTTCTCTAGTTTCTTAAATTTTAAGTCCAGTCTAATTTTTTTTCTGTTTTGAGCTTGACCAGCTTCTTCCCCGTATTAGTCCCTAGTATAAGGTTTTACACCAAGTCAGAGATCCAGTTGACACTGTCCCAACTTTCTGTTGGGGCTATGGCTATGAGTTCTCTTTTAAGGGCAAGGCTGATGGATGTTGCTGTCATTCATTTGCAATTTTTTTTTTTTTCTGAACCCATCAGTTTTCTGATGATGCTGTGAGTCCACACAGAAGATGCTATATGCACTGTAGATTTGGCCATTACTGCTACAAATAATTCTTCAAGGATTGCCTGTTTTTTTTTCTTAAGGTCATTACAATATAAAAGTTTATTATGATTGTAATTTATACGGCCTCTACATTCAAAATTATTATTTCATTATTCCTTCATTTCAAACTTGGTTTTGAGGGAAAAAATACCTTTAATTTCCTTCTCCTACTTAATCACCTTCAAACATTCTCATAATAAATTTATTTGGAACAACAAACTTCTCTCTTGCATGGAATGCAAGTACTCCAGTGTCATGGGTTAGAATATCCTCACTAGTAACCCTGCCTTTCTTTCAAGAAAATGATTTTCAAATTCTCATTCCTAAAAGCTGTATCAGAACAGATAAATGGTGAACAGTATAATAAATCCTTTTGAAATACATGCATTAGTACAAGAAATAAATAAGTAACAACATCTGCAAACATGAGAAGATTTTGGTGTGCTTCAAAAGGTTTAGGACAAAGTTTGCATTTCTAAAACATGACAAGATAAATATTTTCAGCCAATAACAAAAGACACAAACACATAAGCAGGTTTTGGAAGAAAATCAAGATCCATGTAAACATACGGAAATACATAGTGTGTTTACATTGTATGTACAAAGTTGGATCAGGTATACCATGAATTCTGAAAAGAAAAATATAAATTACAAGTAAAAGGTTGTTTATTAATGTTACTTGCAGCACTTCTTTGCATTGCCCTGATGGCAATGACTCTGTTAATGCCTATATGTACACAGTCCAGCAGTGCAGTATTTTAGAGGTCACACCAAGTTCTTCTGTCTGAATGTGGTTCAGTATCAGTATGATAAGAGGAGTGCAATTATCTGTCCTCCCCACCCCAACACTGCTGCCTTTTTATTCTTCACTAGATGGGCACTGGACTAGTCCATGAAATTTCTGGTTCTGTGCACCTGAGAGATAACTCTTAGCACAAGATGGCCTTCCTTGGGGCAATTTAGAGTGATTTCTAAGTAAAACAGTATTGTATATGTTGGTCTTATGTCAGAATCTAGATAGGTCCATACTACACTACTGCATGATCCAGGCTGGAGAATATTTGTACAATTGAGAGTGTTTGCTGGTCTTCACAGAGATTAGAACAAACTGCAACAAAGTTTGTTAGGACAACTATCATACCAAATATAAATGAGCTGAATGTCACATCACAGCATAAATTGGAAAGACAATTTTGAAAGTAATAAACAATTGCATCTAGCAACAGCTCCGTCTGAGGCATAGAAGAGAAAAGGCTATTCTTGACTTTGCCTTAAGTAACTTTCTGAAATAATTTCTGTAAGTATGATTGACCTCCTAGAGAAAAAAAACCAAATTTAATATAATTAAATTTGACATGTTTTGCGAGACCAAACTAAGTGGTATTTTCCAACACTGAAATTTAGGAGCCAGATTCTTTTTATATGAGTAGGCTACAGAAGTTTGAAAGACAATGAAGTAAAAAGAATAGAAAACTAACATCCATTGGAAGCTGCCTGGACATAATGCTGTTATATGGCCAGGGAAAAGCTCTGAAAAATCTGGTATACCAAATCAACAAAAATGCAGTGAACAGAGTAAGTTTAAATATAAAGTGGTTTAAATATAAAGTTGGCCTTCAAGCCACTTTTTGTCAATGGAACTCAGATTACAGCAGCAAGTAAGATTCTAAACAATGGCTGCCTAGGAGGCTATAATTCCAATATGATTGCCAAAAATAAGAACTAAATACAGTAAAAAACAAACTTTGGAAGCTTAGCAGAATGCATGTGGGATGTCAGTACGCCCAGAGATCTTTCAGTGAGACAGTCATTTTACTTTGCTCTTAAGACATAAGTGAGTATGAGAAACCCATATACAGCACTGAAGTAGAAAGCAGCTTTTGAGGCATTCCCAAAGATACAGATATCAAAAAGTCTGCAAGTAGTGGGTATAATAAGAAGATTGAAGCAGTACATTGCCTCTGAATTTTGTACCTTTCAAAAACACATCTCCACTGCTGTATCCTTGGAGGGGTTTCCTGTGGAATTATATTTAGCCTAGGTATCAGGAGCTCAGCTCTAGCAGCATGAGGCTCAGCATGCACTAATTAGTTAGGCTTCTCAGAAAGCACTTGCAGGCCACACTCAGCTCTGTGATGCTGCAGATACTCCTAGCATTAGAAACACACACCAGCCTAAACAGTTCACTTGGTCTTGTTGTAATTGCACTAGAGAAGACCCTGCAAAAGACGCATTTTGCCCTTGTGTGCAGGTGTCAATGTACTTGAAAACAAGACACCAGGCAGTTGGAGATGAACATACACACTTATTCCATGTTATGTCATCTCTTAATTATATCTTCTCTATTTATGTATCTAGAGAAAACATATATAATTTATTCTGGCTTTTTCTTTGCTTTGCTTCAGATGAAAGTTGTATGGTATGCACAAAACAACTGCATAATGAATAACAAAGGCATGCTATTTAATTCTCTTAAGGGAGACCAGTAATTACTGTATACTGACTGTTCAAGGGTGTTATTTTTGTAAACAAGAAAGAAACTAAATGAGCATAGAATTAATCATTAGGAAATGGTCTCTTATTCAATTAATAGACATTCAAGAGAGACCCATATCCATGTGCTCTAGTCAGTGAAGTACTGCAGGAGAATAGGAAGAAATCTCCCAGGGTGCAGCACACCCTGCTTTCTCTACCATATGCCTTCTAAATGTGTTCCTCCACATCACTACACTCACAAGGCAACTTGCTGATTCTTGGCAAATTGATTCTAATACATTAAAAACATACAATTCCTAAAGAATAAGTTTTTCCCTTATTAAAAATAACAACAACAAGCCAACAAAGCCTCCAAATCACCAAACCAAACAAAGAGAAACACCCTTATGAAAGTGATTAGTGAATTCTGACAACAGGTAAAGACTTCTAAAATCTGGAATAATCTACTCTTTTCTAATTATGGTTCCAGCAAAGTCCTGAAAAAACAGAGCTTGAGAAACTTAAGAGATACTCCATGGTGCATGAAACATAGCAGGTGTATTTATTTGGTTGAGGTAGTACAGACAAGAGTTATTATAAATATAAAGAAAGCATGACAGATACAGGGAAACCATGAACTTCTTTGAGATTAGCCTAAATGAGGATTAAAAAAAAAAACTAGTGAATTTTCAATAAGAAAATGCTAAGGAAGCTTAAGGATTTCAAATAATAAGCTGCTGGTAAACCACAGATTTTAAATAATATACTATAATTTATATTTATAGTATTAATTATCAATGTTGTTCCATAAAGTTGTACTCCAAACAGTCATAGAATAAGGAACCACTAATTAAGAGGAAATGGAGATATAAAGGAAAAAGTAAGAAGAATTAAGCGATTTATATAAAATTCAAGATATATTAGAACATTTTACGATGTGTGTGTGTTATAAAAAAGAATAAAGATGAACAAGGAGGAAGAAAGGTTGGAGGAAGGTAAAAGTAGTAATAAAATAGCACCTATAGGTGGTAACTGAGATTAGAAATTCAAGAGTTGAAACCTCAGCAATCACTTTTAGAAACCCTTTGAGAATTAAAGAGGTAGCAGTTCATTGGAAACCAGTGATTTGTTTCAGTACTTTGAACAGCTTTCTTAAAATTATTTAAAATAGCTGCACATATTCAAGTTCTACATATCTTTACTGTGGGCTTTAAAAACACAATTTTCAGCTTGTGTGTTGTCTGTTTGCTTCCTAAACTTAAAATGAGTAGGAATGCTTTTCCCAACAACTCAGGAACCGTAATTTCTAACTACACAGCCTTTGGATTTCCTGAGAACTGCTCAGATTTGGAGATAATAAAATGTTCTAATGCTTAGCATCCCTTTGCCCAGCCATGAATCCCAGAATACTTTGTCCTGCTTTATCTGAACTTTTGCAGTCACTGACATCCTAATTACAAACTGGGCTGGAAAGTACTTTTAAAACCAGTTCTGTGAACTGGCAAATTCCTTTAGAGTCCAATGGGCAGAAATAATAATTAAAGTGTGCATAAATTTTCAGCGTTATTCAAGAAACAGTCTTGGAAATAGATACACTCGTAAGACCGCACATTGTGTGATACAATAGATTTTTTTTACAATACCAAACAATTCATTCTTAGTTCAGAACCTATTTACAAATGGCTGTTTCAAAATATGAGCAGAAAAGTCCGTCTGCAAATAAGATAAATCAGGACGCAGTGCATATTCACTGGGTAGATGTGATTTACTTCCACTGTGCTCCAAAGAATCCATCAAAATCTATTACATACAATGTAGAAAAGATGGGAACTATGTTAAGAAGATTTTAGTGTTTAGAAGGCTCAATATAAATCTTTTTGCAAAATAAAGCAAAAGCTAAACATTGCATGTTATGGTAAGGGGAGTCTAAGGAGGATTTTGGTTAAAACTTGACAGTGACTCCTGCCATAATATCATGACTCTTCAAAATTAATCATGTCCATTTTGAGAAATTCAACCATGTTATAAAAATCCCAGAGAAACGCAGCTGTCTTATTGTATATTCATAACAAATCACATAATGTGCAACACATTTTATTTATCTTGACTTAAATTCTAAACAAACAATGACTTAGTTCTAAAATAACACATAATAACAAAATATTCAGTGACCACTGATAGAATCAGCAGTATAGGGCATTGCTGAAGAGTTACTTTTTTTTCCCATGTTTGAAAAGTCTGTTCCTCAGAAAAACACACAATTGGACATTTGTGTAAACAAATCTGCAGCTTTTATTGTGCATCTATAAATAAATATGCTGAGTACTACACTGCTTTCACTAAGTCTCCACCTATAATCATTGTGTTTTACCTTCCTGCCCTTGGCACCGGTGGGTTCCTGGCCTTAAGACTGGTCTGTTCTTCATACTCAAAATTTCCAAAGTAACAAAAATTCTTATTCAAACATTTTAAGAAAATTGCCACCTTCAACAACAGGAAATAATGTAAAATATTTCTCATTACACTGTTGTTAGAGATTGGTATTTAAAGTAATTTTTTAGGTAAAAATTGCAAGCTGTTTGCACACTCAAAATTGCATTACAGTTATTCCATAACAACACTAACACTTGTTATCTAATTTTTTCTTCCTCAAAATTTTTTTCAGTATTATATATGCAGATATCTCTCTAGCTGTTAACATTTAAAGATCTTTTTGAGACCGTTTTGAAAATGCAGCTACTAATGAGAGGGATGATTAAGAAGCCTAGTAGTTTGCTATTAGCATATGGAAAAGTGAAACAGTTTCCATCTGCATACCTATTTTTATCTCTCTGTTTCTTCTCCTGCTCTTAAAGTAGAACTATTACATTAGGTAATCTGTCTTGATAAGGCATTGGAAAAGCAATCAAAAGTGGGTAGCATCCTACGATTGCTGACTGAGCTGCCCAGAAAAGCAGTGGCTCATCTGCACATTATCATCTTTGTGCTGCCATAGAATGAGCAGTACAGTTGTCTCAACTGAAAACTTTGATTTTAAATTCGGGAGGGGGGGAGGGGAGTGGTGAGGTTTGGTCAAATTTTTTTATAATATTTCAACATTTCACATAAATAGAGATGTGTACAAAGATGCCATATATTAACAGAAAGTACGTTAACTGCTATGTGTAGTATGTCAAGGATCTCCTCTGAGTTCATAATTTAATTTTTGGCTTTGAGTCCATCTCAAATAAAATGCATTTGACAATTGCTTGGGAATATTCAATGCAGTACATCAGGCCTAATCTCCAGCCTCCAAGGTTAAATCTGATAACAGTTTCTTCTTAAGCACCAGACAAAAAAAAGTAAACAAATCCATCTTTAATTAGACCTTCACATTTTTTCTTTTTTTTTTTTTTTTTTTTTCTTATTGTTTTTTCAGTAACAAAGACTAAGTTCTTAGGAGAATTAACAGATTGAAGAGTACTGACAATCCAAAATTTCAAATGAGTCTAGTGTTGGATTCAACTTAGAGAAGATATTAATTATTCTTTAACACTGCAAAATGACAACCATTTCTAAAATAACATGCATACCAAAATCCCCAAACTTCATCACATTCTGAAGTACTGGGTTTGAATTTCTTGTGTTTTGGTTGATCCCAGCAAAAAGTCAGCATTGCTTTCTCTCTTATACATTGTCTCATTATTAAAAGGGCACAAAGGGGCCAAGCTGTGACACATCATCTGCAGATGGCATCTTTCAGTGAGCTCCAGGGATGTGCTTCAGTGGACTCTAGGAATTTTTGAATTCCCTGTTTACTGCTTGACCATGCCTGAGTCAGGCAAAGACATCCTCAAACCACACCTCAGCACCCACCATCAGACCAACTGCAGTCAGGACAGCTATAAAAACTTTGAGAGAAGTTTGAATTGTGTAGCTTTCCTACATCCTACAAGAAAATGCTTACTCATTACTGTAAACTAAGAATTTCAAATTAAAATATCTAATGATGTTACTTTAGTGCAAGGGGTTTTATCACTTTTGAGACAATGTAGATTATTGCTAGCCTGAGCATACCTTTGGAAAGCAAAGGGGAGAAGGCAGGTATCCTTCTCCACTCTGTAAGCAAGTTTCTGCATTTATTTTAATAAATTGTAATAATATATTCAAAAAGTACTTACACAATTTGAATCAAATATTTTTTGAACATCAATCTGTCAGTCAAGCAAATATGTTTTCATGGCAATAAAAAAAACCATGAAACAACAAACTAAAAATAACACCCCCCCCCCCAGCAGCCTGACCAGTGTTTCTTGCTTGGGACCATGAAAAAATAGTAACTAGACCAAACAATATGAAAGACAAAGCTACTCTAAGAGAGCTTGATTTTTCTATATTGCAAATAGAATACTCTGTCCAGAACACTATGTATAACACAGACACAATAAACTGAACACAGGTTTCAGAGCAGCTTACAGAAAGGTAGGGAATAAGTAGCAAGCAGCTTCTGAAGTATTTCAGTACCTGAAATTTATTCTAGTTAGTATGACTGTAAATGACTTGCCTAGTTTCAGGTAAAAAGGAGATTCTGTGATGTGTTTCATCACAGAATCTTCATAGACAAGGAAAAGCATTTCCATTTCGATTTACCTCTTTCCACTTGAAAAAAAAATACTGTTTCACAAAGCCAGTGACCACATATTTGCATTCTTATAATGTCTGTCTTCAAATATGGGCTACAAGGAGCAATCCTGCCCTTTCTTATATAAATCCAGTCAGGTTAAGATTTAGTTTCACAGAAACTACAGGCGTGGTAAACAGCCTAAACACAATCAAACAGTGATAGACATTCACCGATTTGAGGATGGGTTTTTGTTTTGGTTTGGGGTTTCTTGTTATTGGGTTTTATATCCACCAGCAGCTGTTACAGCAAATCTTAAGATATTTAAGTATATTCTTAATTTTCAAGTTTGATTTTGGGATTAGTGGTACAAAGAACTTTTAATAAGCTATATTCTTCACGTTTCAATAAGAAATATAATCATCTCAACCCACTCTGTCTCAGCTTGATTTTAGGATCCTCTCCCAGAAAGTTAGACTGCTAAGACTAAGTCAATTCTGTCATTTTAATTAATAATAAATTTTGGAGGGTTTTTTTTAAATTAAAATTAGAAACCCTTTATAAAGGAGATAAAAACAGTATAAATACAATACCAAATGACACAATTCATAGTATAATAATTAGAGATACAATTTGAAAAGTACAAACAGTAATGCTTTATATGAAAAAATAACACAAACAACAACAAAAGAAGCACAAACAAAAAAAAAAAACCCAAACAGTACTAAAGGAGAAGAGTCAGAGAGAATCTCCTGTCTTCCAGTGTTAACTTTCTAATAAATCATGGAAAAATGGAGAAACTCCAGAAGATTAGAAAAGAGGCAATGTGTCCATATTAAAAATGCCAAAAGGGATGAATCAGGTAACTGCAGGTGCCCAAATTCAGTTCTTGGCAACAAAAAAGAAAGCTGCTGCAACTGTTTGACAAATTATAGAAAAAATATTTAATTCACAGCTAAATAATTTTAGAGGCAATTGGTTTGGACTAAAAGCTTGATTTTATTCTTTCAAAAGATTACAAGTTTTGTTGATGAAGGTCATCATGTACATGTAAGAAACTTAATTTTTGTGAGACATCAAAAATGAGCAGAATTCGATATTGTACTCCATCCATGCAGAAAAAAGTATCTGATTGCTCTGGAGAGTTAGTGCTTAAAATTCCTGGTACTTTCTGCTTTAAAAGACTGAGTGATAGTAGCTACAGTTGAGCTGAGATTGGAGCAGTCTTGCAGATCTCTGTGTCTGGCTGCCTATGCTTAAAATCTGACTGCGCAGCTGATGACGAAAGTTGTGAGAAATATGACAGAAATTTACTTCAGATTCATTTATTCACACAAAAAATAACAGCATAAAAAGTTGCACAGAAAACTATTTGATCAGAATATTTCTGATCCAGAGATCTGCTCTGAGTATTTCTGACCACCCTGAAACAAGAAATAAGAGAAGACTTCTGTGGCCACCACTGAAAACTACAAAAGGGGAATTTTACACCTAGCTTCAATACATGCATTTTAATAAAAGTTTACTTATTTTGTCCTGCGTGTCCAGGGCAAAATAGAGCAAATGACTTAGAGGGTAGACAAACAAAGTGTCTGTCCAGCTGCTGCTCTTGAAACAAACTGAGAGTTGGTTTGCTTTTTGTATTTCAGTATTCACTTACAATGAGAGAGACATCAAGTACCAACAAGCTCCCTAATAGGACAATGAGTAATGGAAACCAATGGCTAAAAGCTACAGTCAGATAAACATTATCTGGAAAGAAGACACCGTTTTCAGGGGTATTGTTCACAGCATACAATAAATCAGGCTGGAAGAGATCTCAGTGGTCATTTAGCACAATCTCCTTCTAAAAACCAGATCAGCTCTGATCAGTCAGGGTTTATCCAGTCTGGTCTTGAAAAGTTACAAAGATGGATAAAAAGCACCTTGACAGCCTGTTCTAATGCTATTAACTGCTATCAGGGCTGAGCATAGAGGTGAAGATATACTTTGGCTGTACTTTGTTTTCTGAACTGAAAAAATGTCTATGATTTTGAGAATATTGGAGTCATTTAAGAATGCAAATGAAATGCTACTAAGACAGGAGCAGCTGAAAAAAATAAAGATACTAAACTATCTGAATTGTGTAGTAGTTTTATGTTAAACCCATTCTTTACTCCTAATACAGTCATGGAAGAACCTAAGGGTAATTTGGACCTTTAACTCTTTGCAATGTGGTATCAACTCTTCACTAAAACCGGGTATTTCTATGGTCAAATAACATCAGATACTGAAGGCAAAGCATAGGGGAACTACATTATCAATCATGACTTGCTAAAGATGTTCTCAAGACAATGATTTTTTCTTTATGCTGTACAAGTTGCTTTTTTCAGAAGTAACTGAGACAATTTGACATAAGGAGGCCTTACACACCAACAGATTTTTGGTTGAAAACAAAGATGTGTTCCTACATTGTTGAAAAAGATGATGCAAAGCACAGTCAAGGTATTGAATTCATCACTCTGCAACCTATTTCTATTCATCAACTCATCAATGGGAACAGGACAGGCTATTAAATAATTCTGACATCAACTCTTAGGACATAAAAAAGGGAAGCATATAAGCAGCTCAAGGGATGGGAACCTCTATTCTTTTGACAATATAAAATAAAATATTATATTTAGTAACAGATCTGTCTAAGAAACTATTTATTATTTCAGTATGGAGTTCTGGGTTTGTTGGGGTTGTGGGGGTGGGGGGAGTTGGGGTTTCCTTGCTCCTTCCTCTCAGAAGCATGTCACACAGTAGAAACAACCAGGAAGAAAAAGAAAAACCAAGGCAAATCTCCAAAACAGTGTAGTTTCTACAAAGAGGAAATTTGCAATTCATTACTCATTCCAGTCAAACTTTCAAGGCATTGCAGATGCACTGTTTCATGTGGCTTACTTCATAATAAAAGAATCTTAAATTGTGAATCGTTTAGTGCTACTTACTTGTGTAACCTATGAGATGTCTGACACTTGAAACTGCCCACAACTTTAATAATCAATTGGAGGATGCAGCCAATCACATTTCCCCCACGACAGTTTCCAAGGTAACCAACAAAGATACCGACATGGGCTGCATGCAGTGCGAAAATGCAGAAAAACACTGCTATGCTGCCACTTTTTTCAATACTTCAGATTGTATATTATAAAATGGTAAAAACCCCCTAAATTAGTATTGACAAAACCAGTAGCAAAAAGGCAAAAGCAGAATTAAAAGACAGTGATGAAGAACTTCTGTCTGCAGTGATTCAGGAGGACTACAGAGACTTCTTGAAGCTCTGTTTTTCATCAGCTACAGTATGGACCCTTCCCTTCCCTGGTCAGCCATAGAAAATGAGAGCTGCAGCGTATTAACACAATTAGGACACCTCTGTTTTGTTCCTGTAAATACTTTGCTTAATTTATATTTGTTTGTGACTGCCTTCACCATGAGACAGTATGACACACTGCTTTTTACATAGATTTATGCTGGAACTTATATTTCTCAGTCCCCAAGAAAATCCCTCCAGATAAAAAAAAATCAATAGTATTCCCATATACAGGAGTCATCAAATTGCTCATTAGAAAAGCTCCCCCCTGCCTCTCTTTTCTCACCCCATCCTGTTAATCAAAGCAGAATTTGCAGGGGAGAAAATGTTGGGATTTTTGTTTATTTCTCCCCCCACCCCTCTCATACTTACGCTAGAATTTCAGACCCTAGTTTCTTTTAGTTAAAATATCTCAAAAAATCCTGATCTGGTCAAAATATATCTTGGAGCCAAATTGAGCATAGTTCTGTTACTTAAAGGCTTAAAATTGGGATTTAGCAACATATGGGTTCTGTGAAAATAGAGAATTAGGACTTTTTCAATAGCTATTATTAAGAAGAAATAACTTATAACAGCCTCTGGTACATCAGTGTTTTCCTGAGAAGCACCTTGACACAGCTTCTCTAATTCTGAAGCTTTCCTCATCAGAGATTGCCAGTCATGTTTCTCAGTGCAAAGCCACGTAGTGGATAGACATCACTTTCCCCAGAATGTAATACAATCCTGAGGCTTGATTTTTCTTGTGAATTCATCAAAACCCAAACATTTGATTTCCAGAAAAGATTCTTCTGCATCAGGAAAAAGTTGCCTTGCCTTATAAAAGAAAACACCAAAAATCAAGCCAACCAACCCACACCAAACCAGAAAACAAACTCAAGTCAATCCACATGCAAACACACACTTCAGTCACTGGAACTATTTCTCTCTGCTCTCTGATTATCATTCAGACAAGTGACGATATTTAATTTTCCTTTATTTTATATCATGCAGAATAGCACAAGCTGTTGGATGATGTTTGTGGAACTGATTCTTCAAGTTCACAGATTGGTCTAAATAGTTTGAAATGTATTGGAGACTCAAATGATTTGAGTAATTTCAGCCAGACTGATTAGGTTATTAAGTTTGAAAACTGTGCCGTAATTGAAAAATAATTTTAAATGCAATACTACTTCTCAATTACTGAAAAATTTAAGACTAGCACTCTCTAAGATAACCAAATATATAAGCATTAGAGTAGATCCAAAGTTGGCAATCAAGTCTTAATTTTAATTACATGTACTTCCTATTAAATCTTGCTGTAAGATAAAATGGTTTCAGAACATAACCCTAATTCATTTATATTCTACAACCCTTGTGAAAAAAAGAGGCACAGTGAAATCAACTTCCTATGTTGTTTAATAAACAGCTCTGTATATAAAAGGAAGGCCAAAGTTTGAAAGCAAGGTGTAGGCAGTGAGACCAATAATCTTTGTTTGCACATGCAGACAAGATAATATCCTTAGCCATCTGTCTGCAGAAATACCAGCTTTTATTCTTCAACTCTAAAAATAGAGTTTTTAAATTGTACCCTGAAACTTCATAGAATACAATAAAAAGTAAGATTTATTTTTATAGTCCTCACACTACATAGTAGTAAACAATAACAACATTTTTTGGAAATATAAAGATGCAATGCTTATAGCTTGCCCATTTGCTTTACATTTCCCCATCTATTCTGACTGCATTGGGTGGGAGAAAGAATGTGTTTATTAAGAATTTGTATGGGAACAGATTGACCCAAATGTCTGTTACCAAAATAGATTCTATTAGCTAGAATGGAGTGTGTTTCTTCCATGCAATCAGCAACAGCCTTATGAAAATGTCAACTCTTATATATACATTCTGATGCAGGATAAGTCAAATTGTTTTTCAAGTCTGAAAAATAAATACATTAGAAATACTTTGCTTTGTACTATGAGTGCAGAATATAACTCTCCTAGAAATACTGTTCTTGCAATCAGTTTCTTTCAATGCTGAGTTTTATTCATCACTCTTGGTAGACTACCAAAATAAATCAGTTTCAGACAGTCCTTTAAAGTCATTAATAATTAAAATTATCAGATAGACATTTGTCGTGATCAATGGTGATCTCTGGTAAACCAGTCTAGAGCTCCTTGTGTCTGGTCAAATCATCCCTGAGCATGAAAGCACAGCAGTTCCTTCTTGTAGATTTAGGATAATGTATAGTTTCACTGGAGATTGCAAAAGATAGGACAAGTGTCTTGCCCTAAAAACTATTGCAGCGCTTCCATTTCATCCTGCATGTCAGAAGGAACCCAAGAACCCCTGCATACCAGACACCAGAGCATTTAAGTGTATGAAGACATCAAACCTGCAATATGTTGTAACTTGCTCTATCAAAGATTGTCCAACTGTATTCCACCCTTTTTTTTCATAACCATTTTTCATTTAGGTTTTTATTTAAATGCATGTCTGTAAGGGCACATAGGGGAGAGCAATGCCTACTTTAATCTCAATAAGTTGCAGCTAGTTCACTTTTATCTAGAATTTTCTAATCATTAGCTAACATAGCTGTAAGACCTGGGTTAGATAAAATTTATTGTAGAGTTGGGTGTCAATTTATTAATAATGATCTCCAGAATGTTTCACAGTGCCACAGAATCACTTGCAAATGGTCAATCAATTCATGTTGAAAAAAATACAGCAGAGAAAGAAACAGCACAAATAAAATGGGAACTTCTTTTGGGCCTAAGCATTGAAAAGCAGAAGATAAGAGTTAATAAGGTCACTATTGCTAAATGTCATCCATTATCTATTTCTCTCAATAGATGCTTCTTTACACATTTTTTGTAATTACTAAAACATTTAAAACTCTATATTTATGTGCAAATGATCAATATATTATTATTACTTCATCTAATAAAATATTTTGCAAGCCATGACTATTTAACCACCTTCTGTTTTATATATGTGTGTGCAGAAGAAATGCTACTGGCCTACCTATAAATTACTAAGTGCTGTTGCTTTATTTGTCCACCCTTTACACCTTTCAGTTAATTTACCTACATCACTGGAGTTACCTCTTATTTATTTTATTTCCTGAATAGATTATCCCAAAACGTGTTGGGAAGCATCCAAGCATTTACCAGGTGTAGTCACCTGCTGTCAAATTTATGTGCTATCTTTTCATTAACAGTCTTGCAAACAGGATTTTCTTACTGAAATGCAGGTATCAACCAGCCAGGGATAATATTTTGTGTTTTATATGAGATTATATCTTTAAACAGTCTTAATAATTATTGTTAAGGAAAACTCCCTAGCTTGAAAGCTCAGCATTAAAGTATTGATGTTAAGGCTTTAGGTTTCTGGGTTTTATATTAATTGTTTCATTATAAGAATAGATGTTTTAAAAAATGAATAAGTAGTATTGGTCTGAGACCCTACTGGCACTCCCACTAACCTTATCTGTTAGTTTTATCTACATTTTTAAGAGTGAAGATTTGTACTTATGTTGCCTTCTGATGTGAAGGCAGGCGACCTGGTTTTAAGACAACAGCACGGCGGCCCAGCCCCTCCCCGGCCACTCGGTCTACGACACACAGACACCAATGTGGTGGATGGTCAAATGGCGTTTATTATCTTATGTCATGGGGTTAAAAAGTCAAGGGGGCCTCACTACGTCAGAGGGGGATGGTAGGACTAGCTAGGGTTAGTAAGGAAGTGGAAAACTACTGGAGTTAGGAGGGGTTGCATGCTTGGGGTGATTGCTTATCACAGCGGATGAGGGGGGAAGGATCCCTGCTCCTTTCCGTCACATCCCGAAATCTTCCGTTCGCCTGTCCCTATCTACCACAACTTGTTATAAAGCCAGGCATATACTGCACACAGATTTAGCATTATATGATGCATCTGGAACCCTGTGCCATGCATTCAGTTGAATATTATTAAGAAAAACAAATGGTAACATCAATTGAGACTAGAAAGAAAAACACTGTCTACTCTCCCCTTCTGTGTTGTGGCATATCATTGCAACAGATGACTATATAAGAAGATGTACTTCCCATTGTGATGGCTATATGAATCATCTGTTAAATAAATCCATAAAATTATTTGGATACTTGTTTTAGAATAAAAACATTGCAGTGGGGGCTTTACTCATCCCTAGTCCCTACTACTATGTAAGCTTAAAAGTAGAAAAGCTTAATGTATATTTAAAAGAAAAAGCAAACACCAAACACAAATTTATGTCTCCCATTCTGTAGGAGTTTGTTACTTAGCAAATTCTGTTCCTACAAGGAAACAGCTATACTTACTTAGATTTATGATTATTTAATTTTAGAAAATATTAGAATTGGTATTCAGCCGGGAACATTTAATAGTTCAATTTCTGAAGGAAAAAAAGAAATGAGAAAAAGAAAAGCTGATGAAAGCACTGCAGTTGTGGATACGTTTCTTACAAAATTAATAATTTTAATGAAAAGTAATATGCACAGATGTTTCTAACAGGCCATACTGACTGAATGTCACAAATAATCTTAATATCTTCATTGAACAACCATCTCCAAGGCTGAAATAATTCCTGATTTAAGGACTAGCCTTAAAAATGTGATTTTCTTCCAGCAGCAGCAAACAGAATTCTGCCTATAGCTTTAACAGATTTTCAACTGCCTTTGGGCCAGATATTTAAAGTGCCTTAAGATTTAGAAGATACATATGGGATTTATAGAAGTGACTAAGAGAAATTCAGTGGGAAGTAGATACTGCTGTCTAAATTGCCTTTAAATAATTCTGTTAAACATCTGACTATATCGTCAAAGCACCTAAATAGATCTTTCTTTTGTAAATGCTTCTTTTCATGTTCAGCATTGCTGGACAATGTGCTCAGTTGTTAAAGATATTTTGTTTTCCTTAGTAATCACACCAACTTTGAGATGTTAAGAAGCAATGGGTTATTTGGAGATATTATTTGAAGTAAATAAAAAAGTACAGAGTATCTTGCAACCCAGAAGTCATATTCCATTGAAGACTCTCAAATTCAAACCAAGAATGCTGTCAAATTTTTCTACATAGCCTTCATTGTACAAAATGAAGTCTTCATTTAGTTTCACTGCTTTCAAAATAAAATGTCTTTCCAATGATTTGATTACATTTGTTTCATCATTACTTTTTTGGGGGTCATGTCATACCAAATGATGTCACCAGGGGGGAGAAATAAGAAGAAAAAAGGAAGAGGTGACAGTATCAAAAGCACAGATTTGAGAGAGCAATTTACTTCTGGATTTCTTAATTCAGATTTAACTTACAAACCAATGAGAAGGTTATTTTGTTATCATTGGACTTGGGTTTTTGGAGAGAAGAATATGTATCAAGACATCTTTGTCATCCCGGTCTGCCCTGGGAGCTGACGGGACAGATGTGAGAAGAATGGCTTCTGCATCCTTGACTCCCTCCCTGCTACAAGGGCCAGATGTCCATCCCTCCCCTCTTTACTTCCCACTGCAAAGTCTCCTTCAGATCATAAAATGATACTTAAAATAGGAAAAAATTCAGGGCATGTGCTCCTATCAGACAGATTTAATGCAACAGAAGAAACTGTTTTCCAGCTGTACCTTCTACCTTGTGCTCCATGACTGAGCTGGGACCAATTATATGGGACTTTCTGTCTCCAGCCGTGGAAATCCTCAGAACTGGGACAGAACCAGCTAAACAGCATTCACCTGTACATGATCACTCAGAGTCAACACTTCATACTCAAATGTTGTAAAGAAAATAATCAAGTGTGGTTATCCAGAAGGACTTGAAATATAGGTGAAAGACATGAGTTGTGGTTAACAAGCCTACTAATTTTTAAAGTCATATGTCCAAGTCTTGATAAAAGAGATCATATTTGCTATCAGGAGTTGAAGTTAAAAGTGAAAGGCAGCAGAAAACTGTTAAGAACTCAGTACAGTGGATTCTTAAGTGACGTCAAAGGATGTTTTGGTTTTATAAAATACATACCCTTTCGGTAACCTAGTTATCCTTGCAAGGGTTTTCTCACTCCCACTTGAATGAAGAGAGAGAAGCAATTTCTAATGCTGAAACTCCAAGAGAAAATGTTAACTATTCAAAGTTAGGTTCTGGTCCTACACGTTCACCTGAAAGGCCTAGCTTTTTCCACTCATCTTTCCCCATAGATACTTCTGGCAGCCATGAATGAAATTTCTCCTTCCAAATAAGTTGCTGCCCATCATCTGACAAAAGAATAACTCTACGGATCTGAAGACATGTTTGCAGGTTTTGCCCACTGTCAGGAAGTGTTGATTCTACTACAATTTATAAACCCAAATGTGATGAAGTTCTGCTGCCAAATTTTCCTGTGATCAGAAAAAAAGATATGTGCTTTAAAAATTGGAGCAATGAGAATATTTTAAATAAAAAATATTAAAACAACATCTTATGCTCCAGAATACTGAAGAAGTCTCCACATATTCACATTCCGTGACCCTATCTACTGATACAAACTGTGGTTATTTATCTCAAATTATCTTTGCAGCTAGAATTAAGTAAATCTCTGCATAATGCTCTTCTTGAGTGCATTTATGAGCTTCATTAGTCATTTTTTGAGCATCTTACAGACATGCTCCATTCTGGTCATGCCAGAGAGAAAGCGACTCTTGGAACTGGATACTTTTGAGCTACCACCACCTGTGGAAGGGAAGGAGAGCAATGCATCAACAGTCCAGTTGATTGGTACAAGAATTGGAATTGTCGTATGGTAGTTCTGGAACTCTAGAATTTTTTTATTTTTTTTTTTTACATTCAAAGTCATAAATAAAATGGCAGGAAAACTGTATGAAACATCTGTAGCTTAACCTATTTGCATTACAAAAAGTAAAAAAATATACCAGTTAGAGGTTTTGAAATGATCAGGAAAATCAAATTGAAATCTTGAGCAAAAGATGATACAGTTGAGAATTCCAATTTAATTACTGTAGGGGTAATTTTCTCTTGATTTATATTTTAGCTTTCAGTTTGGACATTTCAAAGCAGAATACAATTTTTTAATTCTGGTGATTATATTATTCAGTTCCAAAATAAAACCAATACTAACATCCAATGCTTGCTCACCTAGCCTAGTGAGTTCCCTCATAGTGGGATAGTCATTGTTTTAGAAATGAAGGGGAGAAAGATCTGTAAGAATTTGCTTATGTTGCAAAGGCTCTCGAATTCTAAGTCTTCTCACATAATGGAGGTCTTCTTTGAATAAGGAAAAGTTATTTTGAGTTATCAGTTCTCCTTATGCCCCATTAACACAGTTTTAGAATTTAAAAATCTCTCATTTAACTTAAGAATAAAATTTCAGTACCTAAACTGTATTTTCTGACCAAACTGAAAAATTATCATTTGCAAGAACTAAGAAAAGATCACAAGCTTGAGGTAATGAAGCTGAGACAAATCAGTTAGCTTAAATGCACACAGGTATGCTCACGTGTATTGAACATAACACCTCTGAGTATACTGAAAGAAATAATTGTTCTTATAGGGAATGAAGCACATGTTACAGGTGTAATTGTACACATCAAACATTTTTCTTTTAGTCCACCTTCAACCTTCTTTTTACTTTTAATCATAGTCTTATGCACTATCAGAACTATTCCGAAAGATCTGATTTTCTTCCTCAGTTCTCTCTGTCATTATTCAAGAAATGTAGGTATTGTATGCCCTAATAATCATCTAAATAACTGAAAAGATTAGGGGAAAACAAACATACATTTTCCCCCCCATCCCAATTCTTTTGGTAGAGTTGTACTGAAAAAGACAAGGTGGTTCCTAAAAGGACTCCACAGATTGTAAGTTAGATCATTATCATATATCTCCACTGTAGGTCAACTAATGATTTTACTAAACTGCACCTAAACTTAATGTTTAATGTTTCATTAAATAGGATAATTTATTTGTGCTATGATTCTGGAAAAATTTTGAAGACTCATTTCTTATTGGAAAAAAATGGTAATAATGGAAAATTGGTAATGAGATTTAGTAGAAGACAAAATATGAGAAAAACTTACTAAAACCATTTTTTTAGTTTATTAAAACATTGCAAACAAGGTAATCACAAATTTGAGACTTCTCTTGCTGCATGAAATGACACGATTTTAGGAATTATTGCAAAGATTCAGATTTAGATTGGGCAGGTTTTGCAGAGTAGGAGAAAATTACTACACTTACTTGCCTGTAGTATACACATATAAATTAAGAATATCTACATTTCAGGTGGTTATACAACATCCAACTAAGTTGATTGTTAAAATAAACTGAAAAACTCAGCACAAGGCAATGAAAGACCAATATAATTGTCTTCATGTCTTAAACATCCTTGTATCATTGTTACTGCCTTTGGATCAAAATGAACAAATCCTGATATAATGAATGCACATGAAAACTTGGTTTTGATCATAGTTCAGCACAGTTCAGGTAGAAGAAAGCACATAAATAGTAGCCTGATCATCATCTTGAAAAAAGTAACAAAATTTTCAGACTGCTAATATTAAAATAAACCAAACCAAGATCAGTCCTCCTAATGAGCAAAAATTACATAACCATGTTCAGATAAAAGTAAAAATAAGCTGGGAAGTTCAAGCAAGTGTTGAGTAGATGGCTGGCTGGATTCACATGCAGCTGTGTACATAGTTTTTTCTCAGATAAAATATTTTAGTAAAATATGGCACAGAGTAAAAGCTGGGCACAAAGATATACTTCTTGAATGGTTCTCTACACTCATTCAATCTGGGATTCTGGTGTACCTCAAAAAAGCAAACTTCAAGAGCAATAGCTGCTCTGCCAGGAATTTCTAGTACCTCTAGAACAGGTGATCTGCAATATTCATGCAAATCTCAACCAATGAGCTAAAGATGTCAAACCCCACTTTCTTCTTTCTTCTCTACCTACAAAATAGAAATTCAGCATATTGTGGATAATAAAAGAACATAATCAAACTTTGAAAATGAAAATAGATAGTGGACATAAAAGGTAAAATAACTTTGATAAGGGTATGAAAAATAATAAATATTTTATTAGGACAATAATTTAGAGAATTTATGAGTGGAATTCCACAATATTTGCTGCTGTAGTCATAACCAAACTGCTAAACTTTAAACATCCCATTGCAATAAATTTTTTGTGAAAGATTTAATAAGCACACATTAGTACTAATACAATTAATTAATGCTATAAAGCAAAACAATAAAAATCAGTGATGCATTAACTGTTAAAATCAATAGATTTCATATTGAATGTTACTCTCCATAACATTGTGCCTATATAGTGAAAAGTAAGCTGAAAATAATATTTTTCCAATAATTTGAATTAAAATAATACGGTTTTCATGCAAATTATCGTAATTGGCACTAGGAGACATTTGATACGTTGCATAATATGAAAGTTTAGTTGGGTGCTAAGGCAGTCTCAAAGCCTGGGTAACCACCTGTCAGTGCAGCCATTGTGCAGGGCAGCCTCCAGCAGATGGAGACAGGAAAACAAATGAGACGAATGCAGCAAGCAACTGCTGGTCAACTTCTGAGAACTGGCATTGTGCAATTAGGGATCTGCATTTGTCAAAGCCATAGAAGAATCCAGCTGGATCTGTGGGTTTTTTATTACTGTTGTTTCCAAGAATACTTTCTCCCCCTCAGGTACTCAGGGTACATTCAGTAGGAATATTTTTGAATCTCCACTGTGGCCTAAAGGAGGCTTGCTGCTACTCTGTGATTATTATGCCCCATTCCTCTTCTTTTCCATTTCCCTCTGTAATTCCACATTCTCTGCTAAACTCTGTGACAGAGACTTTATTATTTCCTGTTGTTCACTGTGTCAAATGCTGAATGTGTTGTTGTATTCTTTCTGATGTTTCAGGTACCTTGTGCAGGCTGGCAGCATCTGTGTGGTAGATCAGAGAGGGTGGGAGGAATCACAGAACAGCAGGAGCTGGAAGGGATCCAGAAGGATCATCAAATCTAACTCTCAAGTGAATGGCCTTGTACAGGGATGGAACCGTCGAACTTGGCATTACCAGCACCATGCTCTGACTAACTGGAAGTTTCACACACGGTAAGAGTTTCTCTGATGAGAGGATGAACTTTAGGTGCAGGACAGAAAGATTAAACCCCAAACAAACCTTTCCTCCCATTTCTAGATACGTTTTTTTGTTATACATGGAGAATATTTTTCTTTACTTTCTAGTAAACAGTATTAATGCACTAATATAAAACATGAAGAAAACAGACCACATTTCAAGAACAGAAATTCCAGCTACATAAATAGAAATAAAACTTCATGGGAAGATTGGTCAAACATTGGAACAGACTAACCAAAAAGGTTGTGCAAGTCTATCCTTGGAAACACTCAAAGCTGAGGTAGATTTGAGCATAAGCAAATTGATTTGACATTGAACCTAGATCCAACCTTTGAGCAGGGGGATAGAACAGATTACCTCCAACAGTTCCTTCCAGCCTTAATTATTTTAGGATTTTATGAAAGCGTATAGTTCCTTTTCTTATCTGGGATATACCAAAAGAGAAGATAACAATATCATTATAATAATACAAGGAAAAAGTAAGCAATTATGGGTTTTTGTCTTAGTACATAATAGAAAACAATCAGAATAATATTTTACTAGGGTAGAAATGTTAGTAAAACTAGTATTTTTATCTGTTGTTAAAAGGTACTTGCCAGACAATGACAACTTGGATTATTTAGTAGTCTTTGGTTGCTGAAAGTGACAGACATTCAAAAATACTCCCACAGAAAGAATTTTTGACTGAAATTTAGCTGTTAAATCTGTCATTGATTTTCAACATAAGTTATTGAGGAAAGCTAGCAATTCCCATGAGGCATTTGATTAATAATTTTCAAAGCTTCTGCAGATAAGGATTACCATGTAGGCTGTCATGCAGAAACACCACAAGAGCCAAATGTATCAACACTAGAAACTCAGATTATCATAGACTTCTGAAAGCTACATTATCTAAATCAGAAAGGCAGACATGTAGGAGAAAAGGACAAGGAAGGCAGTATCATAATTACCTTTGATTGAGAAAAGACAGGGTTTTTTTGCAATGGATTTTGGCATTTGGATTTATGAAAGATAACAATATCCAGAAACATAGACATTTCCTGCAAAACTTCAACTTCATTGCAGCCTTCCAAGAGAATTTTCCTGATCTGTGGTTAATGGGAGCCCAGATAATAAGATATGGCAAGTGATCAGAGCTGCTGTTGTAAAGAGAGTCCTTAGAGCAAGTTTAGGTCATGTTCCCCTATTTAGGACACAATGTGCCTGCTGAGGACCTGGGTCAGAAAAGTTTCCAAAACCAACACATGCTCCTCATAGGAAGTAAGAAGTCCAAGATTCTCTGCAGCTGAGACAGAACTTGAGAGTTCCCTCAGAGTATTTATTTCAATAAAAATACATGAATAAGAAATTTTATTATCATCATAATTTTTCCAACTAGCTATTGCTGTAACTTACCCTTCTTCACTAGTGTGGACTTCTGTAACGCTATGGAGCACGTGAGGAGTCCCCAGGCAGGTGCAGAGGAGGAACTTTATTTACAAAAAACCCAGCCTTTTTATGCTGTTAGTCGGTTGTTAGTTTACATAGTTTTAAGGCACAACAAACCAAATTTAACCAACCACCATACAGCACAGTGCAGGCATGAGGCATTCACGCAGCATGCCTCACTTCCTCTCTTCTTGCTGAGTCATTCTCCCACAGACCATTTCTACTTAGGCTAATTAACAGGCCGGAGCCATGATTTTACCAGGCCTTCCCTTTACAAAGCTCTACCTATCGGTCACAAACTTTTATAGAAAGTTGTACATAAAAACAATTTTAGTAAGAGTTGGGCCATTAACAGACTCCCATATCTTCTTGTCAGCTGTAATTTTCTCATGAGGCAAGATTTACATATACTAGTTCTTTCTCATTAATCAATTTTCTTGCACTTATGTGAACTTAAATATATGTTCTTGTAGGTTCACACTCAATAATATTAAAATTAGAATAGTATACCCAAATAAATACACCACTAATAACTTCCGACTTTGAGGTAGATAAGCTAAATCAGAAGTAGTTGAAGCTTCAAAATCTAAAATGATGACTGCAGAGAGACACTACATTTGCTGGGATACAAAGGAGGATGCAACTCACCGGACACAATAAAAGGTGGAGAAAGTCAACCTAAAATTACTGCTGCAGTAATTTTCAGGCACTACAAAACAAATGCTACCTGGGAAAAAGTTTAGAGTTTGGTTATGGACAATTCTATTCATACAAACTTTGGGTAAAAATTACATAAAAAATAAGCCCAGTAATAGAGTGTACAAGCAGTGGAATTGCAGTCTCTGGCAAAAAGTTATTGGGCAGGAGCTGTTTTTTATCCAACCCACATGTGTCCTAGAGAACGTGCAATATTACCACTTCATCACTTTAGAAATTATACAGAAGTTTTCATCCACTGATCACCAGTTTCACCCATAGATTTCAAGGCACTTCAAACAGAACCAATATCCTTCTCCCCATCCACTCTAGCACTCAGACTTTAGAAAGCTGAATTAATGTTAAGACCTTAAGGCCACTGCAACCAACACACTGATTAAACTGAGAGGAACAGCATCTGTATCTAATTTTCTACAATTGTAGCATTTGCATAGGGAAATCATGTTAAAGATTTAATTAGAAATACCAATACTGCTGGGAAGAAAGGGCTGACTTGTCAAAATTAAAATAATATAAGTACTTAAATATTTTTTTTTAATTCAGAAATACTTTTGTGAGAAAATGAGAAAATGTTGCTATGCAAGTTGGGGAAAACAAATTTAAAGGATACATTAGAGCAAAGGGGAAAAAAAAAATCTGTATTTTCACAGAAGCCAGCATGCAAAAAGGAGGACATGTATCCAGAAATAATTATACTGGGAAATAGGATAAAGAAGATAAAAATAGCTGTCATTAAACTCTTATTTTTCTTCCAGTTGTCCTACAACATAATGGGGTTTGTCCACTGCCTAAACTATTTTGTCTCTTATATATTACAGGTATTAGCACATATATGAAAAGATGCTACAGCTGATGAAGACTGTATGGTTATATGTAAAAAAATACTACCTTCTATATACAAGAACTAATAAACACAATACTGCAAAAAACAGTGGAGGAAATAGAAACCACCTAGGTTAATCAAATATGTACATTCAGTTGGATTTAATTTTGAATTGATGGGTTATTTCACTATTATGAAGTTTGAATGAGACTTTGGAAAGTAAAATTATCAGTGGTGAAGCACGAGGACATGAATGTACTGGGAATAGAAGGGCACAATCCCATGAAACCATAGGATAGCAGGCATTGTAATAAATCTCCTACACTGTTGCCTTGCTTGATTGGAAAAATCCACTGTCCATGATTATGCTGCAACAACTCCCTGTGGAAATTAATACTGTACAGTCTTGGATAAAAGAACATGTAGGGGTTTTTGGTTGTTGTTAGTAATCATAGCCATTATATTGGTCTTGCTGTGAGGCACAACATAACTGCTGACTTGGACTTTCTTTCTTCAAGGTTATAAAGTTCAACCCAACTCTTTCAGGTGCTCTATACCCAACATCCAGAGCTTCTCTGCACAGAGTAGTTCACTGACATGCCTTCATGATGTTCAGAAAAACAAGGAATTCTGGATTACATCTCTCCTTCCTTAAGTCTATCAATAAGAATGTTCTGGATGAGATTTCATGTTCCAGATTGGATTTCCTAAGCATTTTCTGCTTTTCTTTATTTGCTAGGGTCTTGATGATGATAATAGAAGATGGGAGAGTTCATATGAACAGGGCTAGAATGTCAGGCGTATATGAAGAACTATCAAAGATACACTTCAATCCCCTCTTGACAATGTGTTTATTTATCTCTCTATTTAAAGAATGAAAGGGTAAATTTTTCATTAAGGTAGAAGTATCAGAAACCTGATAAATATTGTATCTATTATAATAAAATTATTCTGGAATATATTTAAATCTTTTACCACATATCATGTCAAAGAACATCTGGCAAGTATTTGAAGCAAACAATTTTTCTATTTTCTTTCTCTCTGTGTCTTTCATTTCAGCCACTGCCAGATCTCCTTTCTAGTAAAGGCTATAAATATCTAGAAAGCACTTATTCTAATTAGTATTTCTATATTTTATAACCAGTGACAAATTACTGATTCCAAGATGCTCATCCAAGGAATATAATTTTATCCACTGTAAAAATAGTAGTAAATAGCATATACAGTACCATAAACCTTTGCAGATAGGAAAAAATCTACAGTGAATTACAATTTTGAAGGCTGTTGTAAAAGAAAGGCAGATTATTTGAAATTCTTGAGGACTGCTAAGCGGCACGATTAAAATATTGATAGACTATATGGTTTTATGAAATTCAACAAAAATTATTTTACATTAAATATGTGGCAAATACATGAGCAATGTAATAATCTTTTCTAATTCATGCAATTTCTATATAAATAATTCTGCATGAAATTTTTGAAATAAACCTGTGTCCTTAATTATCTTTTTATTCAGGATTGCATTGGAAAAGTGGACTTATTATATTTATTGAAAATAAGTTACATTTTTTTGTTTTGTTGTGTTTGGGTTTTTTCCGTGCAGCTCACAATTTAATTTTGGTTTTGTTGTTTTTTAACACACATAAACAATGCTTACTTTTTAAGCTAAGTGAAGACACGAAAATAGGTATTTCCTTAAACTGCATTTAAGCTTTCATCCATATGTCAATTGGCTGAGATAGTGTGCTCCCGTTCAGAGTGAGACATTATCAGAGACTGAATGTTATAATTTATGGCTTAAAAATCTTCATGAAGGACCTTTGCCTATTATACCAAAACTGTATTACAAAAGCTGCAGAGACCAGCACCATACCCTGAATAGGCTTTCTGACCTCCACTACTTCTTGATAAGTGTAGTGCGTTGAATCTGAGTTGATAGACAGATTTTTAGACCAGTAACGGTTCTCACAATTTTCACATTTAAACCGCATGGAAAGGTGGAAGTTCCTCTTTGTTCCAGCCCGCCTGAGGGAGGTGGGGCGGCCTCGGAGCCTCCGGGCCCCGCCGGGCTGAGACCCCACTGGGCCGGGTCGGGTCGGGCCGGGCCGGGCCGAGGCCCCAGCCCCCTTCCCCTCTTCCTGATGCCGCAGCACGGACCCTGGGTCGCTGGGGAAGGAACCATCCCAGAGCCCAGGCAGCTAAACTCAGCCAGGGACTGCTAAACCCAGCCATGGACTGCTAAACCCAGCCATAGACTGCCAGACAGCTGGACCCAGCCATGGACTGCTAAACCCAGCCATGGACTGCCAGAGAGCTGGACCCAGCCATGGACTGGCACACAGCTAAACCCAGCCATGGACTGCTGCGCAGCTGAAAATCTTTCCAGAGCAGCTTCTTGGGACTGGCGGGTCCCCCCTGTTCTCCTCATGGAGGCAGCGGGAGCCAGCGGGAGCCTCCTTTCTGCAGCCAGCACACTTCGCACCGAACTGAAAAAAAAAAACCAAAAAACCACCATGCATCCAGCAGCACAAAGGGGGCAAGGCTTTCTTCACCATAAAGCCTGAACAAGAACACTCTTCAACATAGAGGTTTTGGAGTCAGAGAGAGTGAGCCATGTGAGACGGAGCTGAAATGGCAGCGGAGAAAAGGGGCGGTGCCTCGTTCCTCGTGCGGAACTTAAAAATACTTCTTGCATGCGGTGGTAAGAAACTGTAATATCTCAAACTGTTTGTCTCTTTAATCCATTTGAAGTACATGGGGGGATGGAAGACTTACGTGTGGCCCGTGAAGTTTGTGAAGAGAGAGTGCCTATGCCAGGCTATATAGAAGCAGTGAGAGGCTTTTAAAGATTTGTAGCAAAAAAGCCTTTGTATTCAGGCCAAAATAACCCATCCTTAAAAAGGCTGATAACCCCATGTGATGTCCCATGTGTGGCAGTGTGAAAAAAATGATATTTTTTCATAGAAGAGATGTACTACACCACAGCAGATTGTTTCTTTCTGGGTGGGTCTGTTGTTGGGGGCAGCTTGAGAAACCATGTGAAGCAAGAAGAAACCCTTTTTCCTTAAGCACAAGAGAGAGACTTTTTAAGAACTGTAACACTGACTAGAATCCTATGTTGTGATATCTTTTGAGCTAGTTAAAGAGTAAAGTGCTGAGAAGAAGGGAGCAGGGGGGAGGGTGTGTGTGTTTTAATTTCTGGTTATATCTTTTAACTTTTAATTCTGTTAGTAATAAAACTTTCTCCTTGTACTGCAACCATTTAAGTTTGAACCTGTTTTTTGCCTTGCAGCTATCTAGTTTTCTTCAATATTTTCTTATTCTGTTTTTCCTTATAAAATAACTGATATTTTAGATGCTTGACGCTTAGTTGTGTCAAACCACAACAATAATATAAAGTGACTCAGGACTGGGCTGGGGAGAAAAGAATACATTCACAGAGGGATCAAGTTTAACACCTTCAGGGTGGAGACCACAGCCCCGGGGGTATCAGCTGCCGGACTCAAACAGACCCTCACACTAAAGGGTGGTGGGGAGAGAGGTTTTGGGTGTGTAGTGAAAAAGCCTCTGGTGAGAGGCAGTGAATGCCCACCCTCCGCTGTGCAGACCAGCTCAGCTGTGGACCCCTGCACCCGGGGAAAAGCCGCATTCACATGAAGGACAGCAGAGGAGGTGACGTGGCCCATCAAAGGCCCCCCAAACTGGTCCCCTGACCCTGCACCAGAGCACTGCAACATGATGAAACACATCCACAGTGTTGCAAAGGATAGTGTCAGACTTGCCCTCCCCAGGGGAGCATTTAGGGACAATCTTTACAGATGTGTACAGTAAAGTCACTAAAACCATTATGTTCCCTAATAACTTCTCTTAGAAAAGAAATGTAGCACCTTGGATATAAATATATAGTGATTTACTTGCAACATAAGGGGCAGAAATTTTTTGCAGTATGAGAAATTATTATTTTAGAACATCTGTTTGATAGCCTGAAATATTTACAGAGAGGTAAGCAAAAAAATTGACTGTAAAATACCTCAGGAGATTTACAAAGACAGGCCACATTTTCCAAGATGTTTGAAGAGTTAATATTTTACAGCACCATAACTTTGATGATGTTAGAACTGATGTAAAATAAAAAGCACATTCAATATTATTATGATTAATATGCAGGTTGGGTGAGTACAAAGGTTGAAAGAGAGAAAAAGCTGTAACTTCACAGGGAAAATCTGAGAGAAAAAGCTGTAACTTCACAGGGAAAATCTGTGACAAGTGTCTTTTGTATTGTTTTTAATACAAAATTTATTGTTGTTGTATTTCTTGTTATTAAAAGAGGAAATTTCAGAATAAAATGTTTTTCTAAATATTTTTTACTAATACAGAGCACTACATGTACATCTTACTGGTTTCTATAATGCAAACATCTAATCTTTTCTAATAATTTCAAGCAACTGTTGGGAATGAACCTAATTAAGAGACACTTAAGTGGCTTATCTCTATCCAAACAGTTAACCAGGAGGGAAAGATGCAGGTGTCAGATGGGATGTTTTCTGCAAGCATTCCAAATACTCTCCAAAATGGGAGGTAAAAGAAATTTCAATATTGTGAAATGAAGGAAGATAAGGACAAACCTTTAGGGATTACCAAATAATCCACAAGTAATATTTTCAGAAATTTTGCTTCTTCCCCCTCCCCTCCTTTTTTCTTTCCCCTGAGATAGCGAAGAAGCAGGGGAAAGACTGATGGTTGTAAATACAGGAAAATTATTTGCCACAATAAAAGGGACAATTAAACATTTTCATTTCAAATGTTTCTCTTAATGGATTTCGTATAAATGGTGCTCTATAGTATGCACTATATAAAAGCTGGTCTAACTTGTGACTGCCAAACAACTTACAAGAGGCTCTTGCTTTCTGCTTGAGTACCCAGGTAACGACACATTCCTAAATGCACAAAAATAGAAGTGCATCGCTTTGGAACTTATACATTTAAGTTTTGTATTTCAATTATATAACCATTTTTGAGAGAATATATAAAACAGAGACAAATATAGATGAATTAATTTTGCTAAAGTGCTTAGGTGAGTATCTACAGGGAAGTACTTGGACATAAATCCAATCTCTGATCACAGTCAAGTCTCATATAAAAGCAAATAAACAAAACCCACTGAAGATTAAATCAGAAGTTCATTTTTTTACCTTCCTTTGTGTTTAAAATGAGCTGAAGGGTTTTAATCATATTTCAGAAGAAAAATCATGTAGAGAAATATCCATATCTCAGAAGTAAGTCAATAAGAAAGTTACCTCTATCCAAAACTTATGTGAAAACAAATTATATTTAATCCTAATTCTCTACACTAAAACAAACTCCATTAGGAAATAGTTGGCAAAGTCTTATTAAACACACATCTGAAAGTCAGTTTGTTCCTTTAGGCTAATTTCTAAATGTGGACTCCTAAAGTCATGTACTCAAGGAAAGAACATTAACCAGCATATTATAATTTCTTAAATAATTTGTCTAATTTATGTATCTTGTGCAGCCATGCATGTATTTATTCAGATAGCTTTAACTTGATATCAGAGACAAAGACACTGAACTTGTCTATGCTCTACCTGTACATCTTAGGCAGTCCTACAACTACATGACTGAATAGAAACTCATCTAACTACTACTACAACACAACAGAGAGCCAGAGTGGTTTTGCTGGGCTTTTATTCACTGTACATTTTTTCACTAGCATTCTCTCTAGGCAATACAAAACAGGACTGACCCCCCAAAAAAGCAGAAATGTTAAGAATCTGTGTTTACTGATTCTTCAAATGTGAAGGATGCCAGGCTAGAAACCATCTCTCTCTCTCATCAAACAGTTCCTGTTCAGTGAAAAGAAAGCATTGTCACCATCATTACAATTATATAATCACAGGCATTACTATTAGTTAACACTGTTGAATTCACTAAGCTTCACACCAATTCAGGTGCAGTGAGCCCGCAGTTCCCAGGACCTCCTACCCCAGGATTTTCTTCTCATTTGGAGCTTGTACCTTACACCTGTCCTAGAAACTTACCCAAACAATCAGAACATCAATGTGTCCTGGGCTGACAGTCACATATGGAGAACTTGCTTCTGCTAGATTAGGACTTGGAACTTGCCAATACAGTCAAGATAGCAAAGTTTATGCAAGTTCAGAAAAATAGAGAATATGAAGTAGAACCTGCTTCCCCCCATCTATAACTGTCTGTCCTCAGATAAAGGATATTATTCCTGACAAATTAGCATTAAGCCTCATTCTTGAGTTGTGAAGGGTTCTGTAAAGATTACTTAAATTGAAATAATAATGGATGGTTACTACCAAGTACAGTTAACCTAGTGAATCAGATTTTTGCTTTCTGCATTGTATCTCTAAGGTACCAGAGAACATCTTCTTTTAGAACAGGTCTGTTTTTGAAACACGTACTTCTGAAACATCATAAGAAAATTTTGAACCTGACAACATAAATGAAATGATCTGGAGAGACTACAAGGCTTCAAAAAGTTCACTGACAGAATGATCACTCAACCATCAGCTCTGCTGTTGGTGATGGTGCTTAAAAACGAAGTGATGGAGACATGTAGAAGCACATGATGACACAGACTGTTAGAGAGTATTGCTGTCACTCCTTGATTCCTTCCCTCTGCAGTTCAGAATAGGAAACAGTTGCTTCCCTCTTGTCTGTTAATACTGAGAGGTGACTGGAATGGCACGTGGCAAAAAAGCTGGCAAAATAAAAGGTCTTTCGGTTGCCTTAAAGAACCTATAAATGAAACAACACCCGCTTTAAAGATAATATTAATACAGGAGGTAGAATAAAGGTTGATCTTTGTTGGAGGCATCCAGGGGGAGATATGGAAAATGTCCACAAAAGCCCACCCCTCCACAAGGTGAATACAGTTTTATAAATAAGTAAATAGTAAATAAGCATAATTGACAAAAATCACTAATTAGGAACACCAGCGGTGATGCAATTCCTCCCACTTCAAGCTCCTTCTAAATCCTCCCCCCTCAGATGGGACTGAACTTGGTTGATGAAAATGTGTCTCTAAGAGCTGTTTTTCAACCTTGGTTTCTAAGGAGAACCAAGATAGCATAGGGGTCTTGGAATGTGTTTTGTCTTTCTGCCTATTAGGGCAGGGAAAAATACTGGGAAAACTAGCTACAGATGCAACAATAGGCTCTAGACCTCCAAATATATGTGTAAAGAATACAGAGAATATATAAAAGAAAACAAAAATCATTGGGCATCATTTCTAGTGCTGGGGCAAAGAGGGGTTACATGGTTTATTCCTATGTGGTTTCTACCAGGTTTGTTTTGTGGCGTTTCACCTCTGTACAGCAAGGAACGAGCCTAAGGCCTTCAGTTTGGTTTGGGTTGTTTGTTTATGCCTCAATGGGAATCTAGAGAGAGCCTTCAGCCTTCAAAGAGTGATTCATGGATACCTCACATTTCTCAGAAATATTTAATTCCTGTGATGGCAGATAACATAAGAAAAACAAGAAACCACACAATACTTGTACCGATTTGTACACATGATGTCAGCCAGCTCCATCTGTACTTTGAAATGCCATTTATATACCTGCATGGTAAGTGGAACAAGTACTAACAACTGAACAGCAGTCTTTCCCATATCCTTCAAAAATGCTTAATAAAGAATTAGTTTCATTTTCTGCTCAGTAAGTTTGCCAAAAGCAAGCTTCTTTCCATTACTGAAGTGTTTATGCTAGACTGTATATTGAATAATGTCTAAAAATCAGCCTGAGATTTGAAACATTACGGTTTTTGTTTGAACTTTTGACTTTTCTGGACATAAAAGCAAACTCAGGTTCAATCTCCTACGCATACAGGATCAAATGTTTAAGCATTTAATATGAAAAGAAAGAATGTATGTCTGTATATGTGTTTGCAGGTGCATAAATTCGTATGCATCAATTAGAAACTTTTTTACTGCGGTTGAGCTTTGTACAGGACACGAATAAGTAGGACAGAAGCATGTTTACCTTAGTGTGTTCCCTCAGTTCTGAGAGCTGCTCTCTCCTGTACCAGTTCAGGGTGTTACAAGGTACCAATAAGGCAATTTGTGAGCAGATGACTCATCTACACTCGGAATTACCTGTGGCAGAGTGGGGTCAGCATCATAGGAAACAATATGTGCATACATTGTCCCTGAAGGTTTTGGAAAGCAGAGGAAACATTTTGAAGGGGTAACCAGAGTAAACACTGTCCTTTCACAGCAAGATGAGCATGAAGAAATAGTAATCTGGCAGGCATTCCATTTACAAAGAATTGTACAATGTTAAAACTATTTTACTTATATCTCAGCTGTATATTCCCTACAAAAATAATTAATTCACTGGTAAATAAAGCTTATAAAAAGAACAGCCAACAAAACCTTGAAATGGAAATTTTTCCCACAAAGTAAGGGCAGTTTTAAAAAAAGTGTCCCTATGACCCTTGACGTAATTTATAATCACATGCACAGCATAACATCTTATTTATTCTTATCTATTATGCAGATACTGAACAAAAAAAAAATGGGGGGCACATTTCTCTGTCAGGGGCTGAACAGATAGCAAGTATCAGATTAACTGCAAATATGAGAGAATCAATTGCAGTCTTGTAAGTCTTTGTGCCAAATTTGTCATATTTTAATTTTCCAGCTGCCACAGAAACTTCATTTCTGTGAATACTATTTTCATTTCAAAATTCCTCAATTTCAAGAAGAAAACAAACATATTTCTCAAGAAGTTTTCAGCTGTTGCAAACGATCTAATTTTCAGCGACAGTATTCCTGAATGAATCAGAAATTTCATCTTTCATCTCACGGCTAATGACATCCTACAAAGTGATAAAGTTAGCAGCTGGAAAGTGTAATCTTGCCACCATATTTCTCAATTTGCCATTCACTTTTCTCAAGCCTGTTGTTCAGTTCATGCCATTTTCTCTACAAATTTCGAACTTGTTTGCTTACTTAAAAGCCCAAAGTGCATGTTGCTGACAAGCCTTTTATAACATTTTCATTATTCTCATTAGAACTTTGTCTACCAAGAAACATCTCTTCCTGTCTCCATGATCACTATTTCTTATTAAAGGGTGGTCAGTTCAGTTATAAAATTCTAATTTCTAAGTGATTTTCTCAGATATGTTTATTTTCAAACTGGTTTGATAACCAGTCTCAATAGAATTTGCTGGTTTGATCTTCTCTGATAGGGAAATTTGGACATTTCATAGTGTGAACATTTCATAAACAGAAAACAAGTACAAGAGTGCACAACTTCTTGGTGCAAAGAATTTCAAAACTGCTGAGAAGAGGAATATATCTGTTTCACTCTTGAAAGTTTCAGATCCACAAAAAGAAAACATTAACTGAAAGTCAAGATAAATTAGATTTAACAATCTGTCCAAAGCCTATTTCAGCTCCATCTAGCTCTGTGACAATAAAGGCCTCTTCTACTGCCTTTACCATGCAAAGGCAGCTTTTAGCATTTTAGAAGGTAGGCTGGAATATTTTAAGTGGCTTAACGATTTTTTTTTAATTTCTTTGACTCTAACTGCAAATTTCTTATGAAGCATATTATCATGTTGTTTTCTTGCAGAGAAGTCACAGACTGAAATTATACAACTAATTCAAAGACTGCAGTCCAGTCCACTGCCCAATGTTCCTGCTTTTCCATCAGAGATCCTTGCTGCCATGTAAGAATTGCTAGGCCAGACTCAGAAGTGAGATAATAATAGACAACTAAGGGAGCCCAGAGAACATCCCAACCTGAGATATATGCCCAGCTTGGTCCAAAAAGCAAATGTATTAAACTCATCTAATTTCTAGGGTGAGGGGGAAAAAAATTAAAAATTCTATTTCTCTGACTCACATCTGAATCTACTCTTAGTGAATGACACAAACTGTTTATGTTTTTACACAACAGGAGTCTAGTTTGGAACAGGGTGCTATTGAAAAAAAGGCAATTGTCAATTATGCGATTAACAGAAAATGTGACTTATCTAATTCATAACAAAGCAGAGTGAAGTAAAAGAAGTAAGGACTGGTTAGTGGCCCTATGCAGCACTGGCCTTTTAATACTCAGGAGATGCTTATTAAAAGAAGCTGCTAAAATAAACCTTTTAAAAGAAGACAATTTGGATATGTTCTATTCAGCTGGGGGCTGCTGATGGGACACAGCATATGCTTAATTTTATAAAGTTAGCTCTTCTTGCACATTTTGTGAAGGAAGTTTGAATACTCCTGTTTATATTTTGCCAAGACTTCTTTTTCCTTTATTGAAAAAGGAACAGTACATTGTTCGAAGAGAAGATGCAAGGTAAAACATGGAGCATAGAACCCCTAGAAGTAAATAAAGCGATCCAATGGATTAAGAAGAAAAGAAAAGAAAAGAAAAGAAAAGAAAAGAAAAGAAAAGAAAAGAAAAGAAAAGAAAAGAAAAGAAAAGAAAAGAAAAGAAAAGAAAAGACCTAAAAATTTACCTGTATTTACATATTTAATTCTAATGAAAGCATAGTCACAAAAATTGATTTTAGTGGTGTTTACATGCTAAGTACAGTTTTAATATTCTGAGAAGAGCGATGCACACAAATAACTCAAACATGTCTAAATTAATCATATTTGAAAAATGGGGTAAAGTTTCAAGTGGTAAGTTTTAATCAGGACCAGAGAGAACATAACCCCAGAAGGTTCTGATTTGTTGAATTCCCTTTTCTTCTTTTTCCATGTTCCACTTAGTATTTCATACAAACCTTTGATTTTTCATAGATGTAGTTGTATTGTCTGCAAATGAATTAATGCAGATAAATGGTTCTGAATATCAACAAAAAACCTGAGATATACCAGTCCATGATGAATTCACAGAGATCACATCTTTGGTGTATTCAGACAGCATTTCAGGAACTCATGTTTCCAACTGTTCAAAGGCAGACCCGGAGCTCTGGCAGTGTGCCAAGCCCACCTGTGTGGATTATATCCCATTACTGCCCATGACAACAGGGAAAAGGACTCAGTGTTAGAGGGCATCTTGTATTTTTAATTACATCTTTGAATTCTCTTGTTTTTGTAGCAACACAGTCTCTTTTAAACAAAAAACTTGAGCACAGAACCCCAGTTTTGGTCTTAATCTAGTCTTACTCCTGAATAAATTTATTGTTTTCCTAGTTTCATGTGAATATATTATTCCATTTCTTGATAATGAATATATTTTCTTAGAAGCTGGTAATGAAAATGAGGTTTATGCAACAAAACAGTATAAAAACAATTAATTTACTTTCATGTATTTATTTGTCCCTCTGTATTACCATGGAAAGAAAATTGACCCAATTACTTTGTTTAAAGTGTAGCTAAATGGTATACGTGTTACATCATTCACCATTTTTTTGAGAAGTAATAAGGCCACAGGAAAAGCTGGAGCAGCATGAACCTTTTTCCTTCAGGGCTGACTACATTACACACTTACTGAAGGAATGGACAGTAATGATCCAGTCAGTACTTATCAGGACAAAATTAGTAATGATTTATAATTCCAGTGGTTTAAAAGTAAGGAGCTCCTGCTCTAACAAAAGTACTGGTAATGCCTTGGTTTAAAGTCTGAGCGAAATCTGTGTGTGTAACCCTCCAAAACAGCTTAGTATTAAAAAAACTCCAAACAAAAAAATAAAAGCAAACAAACAAATCTAGATTTCTGAACCAGAACCAACTTTTAGTGCCCAATATCCATACATCAGTTTAGATAGATACTGGAGATCTCTGTACAGTTCGGAAGAACTGTTGAGAAAGGTCAAAACCCGCAGTAAATTGTAAACTTTAGGGCTTCCCCTCCCCCCCCCCCCCCCCAAGGTTCTAATGATGTAGAAGCTGCATAATAATCTCCCTGTGAACCATAAACATAATAAAAGCTGAGGCCATTTCTAACATAATCTCTATCAGCAAGATGCCAGCGCTTTTCCAGATTTCCTAACGGGTCCCTGCTAATTCCATGCCAAAACTAGCAGTGGATTTCTTCCTTTTAATCTCCCCTAATACCTTATTCGATTATTGTCACTGCTCTCCGACCGCGCACCGTCCCTTCAAACCCTAACTCCCCCCCGGAACAGTCAGATGAGGCTGAACGGCGGTGGCGAATCCAAGGGACACGCACGGCTGCGGACACCCCGCACGTCCCCACCCCGGGCAGAGGCCGGCCCAGGACCGCGGGGTCGGGGCTGAGCCAGCCGGGCTCTCCCAGAGCCTCACCCGGCCGAGCTCCGGGGCCCAGGGGAAGTATGAGCACCGACCCTGGCTCCAGCTGACGGGTTTGAAGGCACCACCACACACACCTGCGGCATGGCTCTGCTGCTCGCCTGGGCGTGTGTGGCTGTGAGGTGAGTGAGACCCCGCCGATCCCCGACAGCTTCGCACAGCCTGGAGGAGCGGGCGGGCGAGGGGCTTTCCCCTCCCTGCGCTCCCTGGGGCCGGGGCCTCGACAGGCGCGACTTCGGCCGCGGGACTGACGGGGAATCGCCTTTCCCTGCAGTGTAGGGACGGCGCTAGGGGACCGAGGCGACAGGGCGGACCTCTACTCGGAAAACATCACTCGGATCCTCGACAAGTTGTTGGACGGCTACGACAACAGGCTCCGACCGGGATTTGGAGGTAGCGGGGAAGCCCCGTCCCCCTCGGGGAGCCGGCGGGTGGGGAAGGGCGAGCGGCAGCGCTCTGGCTGCCCCGGGCAGGAGCAGCTCGTCACGCAGCCGTGGCAGGAGGGAGGCGGTGGAACCCCAAAAGGCGCGGCAAAGCAGCAAAATTGCCCCTGCCCCGCAGCCCCCGGCCTTTGCGGGGCGTCTCCATTGCCCTCGAACAGGGGGGCCCCACAGCCCCTGTCCTGCTCTGTTCCCAGCCCCAATCCGTGTCCCGCAGGCTCCGTGACAGAAGTCAAGACGGACATCTACGTGACCAGCTTCGGGCCGGTGTCCGACGTGGAGATGGTAAGGGCCCCACTAGCCGCCCCTGCTCCTCTTTTCCCCGGATTCATTACGGTGGCATCTGAGTTTACCGTCATTAAAGCAGATTACGAGGCTTAATCTCTTTGACAATCTCTAGGGCCCAGCAGAGCAGTTTGGCCGGAGCTGCATACAGCTATTTCCCGGCAGCGCCAGCCGGGCTGGGCGTACACAGCCTTAGGTGACGGCATGGGCCACAGGTGAAAGATACCTCTGAAGATGGTGAGCACCCGTGTCCCAGGACAGCTTTGCAGAATGCTGCCTGGTAAGAGGCAACCAAATGAGCAGGGGAATGGTGCCATTACTGACACAGCTGCCCCTGGTCATGCCGGGTGCCCCCAAACTCAGACAGCTGCGGACTTGGGTGAGCTCTGGCAACAACAGCAGCAGCCCCAGGAACGTGTTAAGTAATGGAAGTGAGGATGGTATTGCTGTTGTCTTTCTGGAGATTGACTTGGGCTGCTGTTTTTGCCCTTGTGCGCTCCTCTGACACCTGCTCATCTGAGCCTGCAGTCCAGTTTGCAGGCAGGGAACTGTGGGCTCCCTGTGCTACCATATTTTTTTCCACTGCTCTTCATCAGTCAAAGAGAAGGCATAAGCATTAATTCTTACAGAATTTGCCCCTGGCCAGGTTTAGCTCTGTTACTGAAGCAACTTCTGCAGAGGTCCTTTGTGAAGGTTTGTGAAAATATTACTAAGAATTCTTGAAAAAAATCCCGTAGGTTAATATTAACTTGACACCATAATCCTACTGCGATGTGACTCAGATCAGTCCTTACTTTGTAAATATCCAAAGAAAGCTGCAGAAGAGTCACTGAACATGTCTTTTTGTTTCTGGCAATTAAACATTGATAGTTTGGTATTGCAGTTTGAAAGATAGACATTTGTATTTCCCTAGACCTCAGTCACTTTGAATTAAATTATTTCTGAGAGGAAAATGGGGGTTGTTTTTTTTTCCTTACTCATGTCAAGTTATCTGTTTACTGATTCCTTGTAACTATTCTCCAAATAGTAAAAAATAGGATATGTTTTCATGGACTACTTTTTTTAGTAACTACTTAATGGTAATAGGATTGAGTATTTAAGCAGTAAATGAAATGCCATTGGCATGTGTGTTAGTTTGTCTCATGGAGTTACTGTCCTCGCAGCCACTTGGGACTGTTGACCCCCACACAAAAGTCAACCCCTGTTTATTTTCCATAGGAATACACAATGGATGTCTTCTTTCGTCAGACATGGACTGATGAGAGGTTGAAATTTAGTGGGCCAACTGAAATTTTGAGGTTGAACAATTTAATGGTCAGTAAAATTTGGACACCAGACACATTTTTTAGAAATGGAAAAAAATCAATTGCTCACAATATGACAACTCCTAACAAACTTTTCAGAATTATGCAGAATGGAACTATTCTTTACACAATGAGGTGAGAGCATATTCTTCTGCTTTTGGTTGATCTGTATTTGTGATTGTATCAGCATTTTTCTACATATCATATGTTTTCATTATTATTTTTTCATTTTATTATGTATTCTAGACTTACCATTAATGCTGATTGTCCTATGCGGTTGGTGAACTTCCCAATGGATGGACATGCTTGTCCGCTGAAATTTGGAAGCTGTAAGTGTTTTCTGTATCTTTCAGTTTGTTACAATTACACATTTGTTCAGAAGGTCAGAAGATCCTAAGATATTGCTTAGTGAGATAGCTGAAATTTTTAACTGTATTTTTATACTAGAATTTTACTTTGAGACTCAGACCATTCGTATGTACATGGATTTATTCAGTGAAAGATGACTGTTGAATCATGTTTTATTGTTTATTATTCTTACACTTCTGGTAATCAAAGTTGGTTCTTCAACAAGTCATAAAACTTCTGCTATGTTTGCTATGTTACTTATAATTTTGAAAACGTAGTCTGTGGTATTTTGAAAAATTTTGAAAATATTTCGTTGAGCTGTCATAATCAGTGCATAGGTTTTATAGCAAATTAAGAAACAGCATTTGAGCTACAAAAGGGATTATTGTGCTTTTTTTTCAATTACTTATAAAATACGTAATTAGTAATAGTAAATTTCCTCTCTGTTACTCAGATGCTTATCCAAAAAGTGAAATAATTTATACTTGGAAAAAAGGACCTTTGCATTCAGTAGAAGTACCACAGGAGTCTTCCAGTCTTCTCCAGTATGACCTCATAGGACAAACTGTATCTAGTGAAACAATTAAATCTAACACAGGTAAGATGGAGCCATGTGGAAACTAATGGTATTGTGAAACATCTTGATAATAAATTACAGGGTTTTTTTTCATATAGAACGAAATTAATTTAATTATCTTTTGCTGATTTAAAAGTAAAATCCTTGGGCACATTCTAACCATTGTCTCTTAAAAGACCGCTTTTCAATACAGTCCCATCATACACAGAATTTTTCATGAGATTCTTAAGAATTCCCACTGCCTCCCTACCCCAGTAAAAACAATACATAAAATGAATATTGTTCTCATTTGTTTCCATAAGCTCACATTACCTTTTTTTAAGCAGCTTATTTTTATGCTCTAGGAGGTCAGTGATTTCATCACAACGTACTGTGTTGTGTTTAAGCCAGTGATGTTCACTCACATGTTGCCAAAATATGCTGACATACTTGTCTCTTAACAGGTGAATACGTAATCATGACAGTTTATTTCCACTTGCAAAGGAAGATGGGCTACTTCATGATACAGATATACACTCCTTGCATTATGACAGTCATTCTTTCTCAGGTGTCTTTCTGGATTAACAAGGAGTCTGTTCCAGCCAGGACAGTTTTTGGTATGCTGCATTAAGGTCTTTGAATAGCTCAGCATCATCTACCATTCATTCATTCCTTCCTTTCATCGCTTGTTTGTTTTAGGTGAATATTCACTCCAGCTGCTCTACTTCCATCTTCAAAGGAAAATAGGCTACTATCTCATTCAGACATACATTCCATGCATCATGACTGTAGTCCTGTCTCAAGTTGTGTTTTGGATCAACAAAGAATCTGTTCCAGCAAGAACTGTGGCTGGTATTTGTGTTTTTCCTTTTGTCATTAGTTTACTTTAATTTCATTTCATTTAATTTCATTCACTGTATTGAATCCATTGTATCAATCAGATACTATCATCCATGGAGGATTAGGAAAGGCAGCTAGTGGGTTTTAGTCAGCAAAAGTACATACTAAGGTGAAACCAAGTGATAGTTAATTTTCCTATGAGGGTCAAAATTCTTGACTCAGAATGTTTGGTTACTCAGACTTGTTTGTGATGCTTTGCAATATATTTTTGTATGCAGGAAGAGACAATTTCAGAGTAAATGTCAACTTCTTCATTTTTTTAAAGAGGTTTTTTTTCCTATGGATTTACTGTCTTGTGAAACCAATATGAGTTAAAGCTTAAAAAAAAATCACATGGAAGGGAGTTATTATCTGACATAAGGTGCCTCATCTAACACCCATTCTGGAGTGCTCTCTTCCCCTTGGATATCTAAACAACTAACAAGGACTTTAGATGGATAAAGATCAGTGAGATGAATAATGTCCCTAGCACAGGTTGGACTTAAAATGAGAAAGATGTATCCATATTGCATGGCAGGGTTTTTTTTTTTTTCTTTCCAGTGGTTTGACTTAATGCTCTCAAAGCTTTTGAGTCTCCTGGTCCATATGTGTATGAGGTCCATACTCCAAGTATGATGCTGCCTGCTTTGGCTTCATGTTGCATCTCTGGACTGTTGAGTTACATCCTCTACATTTTGAGTAAAACATACTTGCAACATAGTGGTCACAGAAGGTAACTGCACATGCTTGAAGAGATGTGCAAGTAGGTCTGTAGCTGATGTGGTAATAATTATATAAATACCTCAAACACTGGAATATCAGCTCTTAGGTGTTGTACTGAAGAGTAACATGGACTTGAGAACATATTTTATGAAAAGTGTAAAACAGACACATTTCTGTATTGTGGAAAATAGCAACATTAGCATTTGGAAAGAACACTTAAATCTTTCTTCCATTTGTATGTGTCCCAGGGCACAGTCTGAATTTGTAGTCCTGACTTGTTCAAAAACCAATGGATTCTGAATACCTTAATCTAAGGAAAAAAAGGGCAAATTCCTTATGACAAAAAGAGACTTCCACTCTTTTTCAGTGAAAAAGGTTTAAAATGGAGAAGGTTTAAAATGCATCTTATTGCAAATACCTTGATTATAAATTTTCACTTTTACTTGGAAGTCCCAAAACTAGGCTGGAGAGAAGAGAAATTAATAGTAGAAGAACAACCATTTGCCTAAACTAGTTTCTCAGCACAAAATAATTTAAGGACTGTGTTTACCTCCAAAATGGATGCCAGTTATCAGATTTCAGTGTTTGCATTATGTAACACATCCTTCAAAACTTACCAAGTAGTGTTCAAAATATAGAGACAAGGGTAAACAATTCACAGTTGCACAGTTTACCAACTGTAATTTGGTATTCAGTTTGATAAAGTAGCTTTCCACAGTGCAGAGCGCTTAATCAGTATTCACTCCACATTGAGAAAATTCTTATCTATATCTGTAATAGAATAGGTGACCTATTCCTAATTCCTGCTGCAGTAAGTTTTTATTCAGACACAGAATATATAAATTTTATTACAAACTAGCACATGGACAGATTCTAATCTAATCACACATCATTTCGAAAAGTTCATTCTGGATCTTTGAAATTGAAACACATCTCAGCATACTTGTATTCATATTATAAAATGAGTCTGGCAGATTTGGGAGAAGTAGGGATCCTACATATTTCTGTACCATTCCCTATTTGTATTTCATTAAAACATGTTGAGTAATGACATTGGGACATAGTTAACCTCAGACAGCTGGCAAGCCACATCATGTGAAAAAGTTGCAGAGAAACTCTGAAAATAATGTCACCCTGTCTGGATGCTACTATATGCTATGACACTGCATCCTTTCCTCTGAGCATCACTCACAGGATATTATTTCATCAATTCAACATGACCATCACATGGTATGACATTAAAACATCTTTTACTCTCCCACCTACCCTTTCCCAACTGCAGAAGATAGGAGAAGAGGATATTTTCCACCTTACTGTCTTTAAATACCCATGGTTTTTACATTCCAGCAGGCATAATTATAAGTAAATATGAGTCACAGAGGCTTGTATGTAAATGATTGAGTTTATTCTTGCATTTTCTGCTTGTATCAGGCAGCAGTAGGAAGTAAGTGTATTTCCTACATTATTAATGCTGTATACTTCAACACAGAAAGAATGAATTAATGAATTCATGTGAAGAACACCATGGCGCCCATGAGCAACATGACTAGATCTGCTCTTGTGAAAACAGATAAGCAGCTCTAGAGAAGTAGTTTTTCTGTCCTTCCCAATCTGTAACTACAGGTGCTTTTAAATCAAGATACTGTTAGTGAATCTTAAAAAATGTAGCCAATGATTAAAGACAACAGCTCAGGGGACCGAAGTGCTATTACTTGAAATGTTTGGATCAGGCTCCAACTGTTTTTAATGTAGATTGATTTAGTGAGGGTTCTGTAAGCCATGGTCTGTCTTGTACAACAACAGGAGAAAGAGAGGATCACTGTTGGGGAATGACAATATGTGAATCCAGGTTTCTGCCAAACATTCCACTTACTAACCCCCCTAGGATCCTTTGTATTTTGAGCCTGGATTTTGTTACAGCCATGTTTATCACAATTCTAAGGAGCTGCACCACGTAAAATGTTATCTTACTTTTCAGTCTGCTCAATGCATTAAGGAAGTTTTTCCAGAGCTTTTAGATGCTGAATCCAGTACATATGAGTTATTTATGGACACAAAATACTTAGGAATCTGGTTGGCTAGCTGGGATGTAGGGTGACAGCTAAAACCAAAAAGAGTGTTCTGCTTTGGTTTTTTATATATATATATGAATTTAGGAGTAGCAGGGCTGAAGCAAAGTTCTAATGCTCCCATTTATTACTCTTGTTTTCAAGGAATCACTACAGTTCTTACAATGACCACTTTAAGCATCAGTGCTCGTCATTCTCTGCCCAAGGTGTCCTATGCCACCGCCATGGATTGGTTCATAGCCGTGTGCTTTGCCTTTGTCTTCTCTGCACTTATTGAGTTTGCAGCTGTCAACTACTTCACCAATCTCCAGACTCAGAGAGCGATGAGGAAGGCAGCCAGGGCAGCAGCACTGGCAGCAGCGCTATCAGCAGCAACTGTACCGGCAGAGGACGAGATTGTGTCGGTAATTGCTTGCTTTTCTGATAATAAGCATCATATAGGAACAGGCAGCTGAAGTAGTGAATGTAAAACAATATTAAAGTGATCTTAACCTGAAACAGATTACGTAACCAGATCATGTCTATATTTATCAAAGACATTGTTCTGGTTCCAGGAAATGAATGTAATTCATTTATTTGTCGTCTTTATTTAAATTCGCAATATGATTTTGTAGAGAGATGTTTATTTGACAAGATGTTTAAGGAAAGGTATTAGACTGTTATCCATGATACTTCTCTTGAGCAATGCTGTAGGCAGTGTGGTCAGGCAGCTGTGGTTCTCAGTAAGTCTGCAGAATCTGTGGGACGGTGTACTGTGGAGTAAACATGTGCATTGGCCAGATGATTATGGGCTCACTGTAGTACAAGGGCACATACCATAAGTGGGTCATCTGGAAGATGGATAATTAGCCTTTACATAAACTTAGCATCTGTTTTTTTTATGACAATCTGTGTTGGTGGAATCTTGGTAAAAGAAAACATGAATGAAGGATAGATTTTAGTACATGCAAAAGACAGGAGGTCTTTCTAGTATAAAAAAAAATAGTGTCAAAATTGCTTGCAAATATTATTCTGTACATCTCATGCTAAATCGCGAATGCTGTCTCACAACATATGTTAATATATTTATCCCTGTAGCCTTCCTGTTTCAAAATCAGTTTTACTATCACCATGATTTCCATTTTTAGAGGACTAACAGAATTTGAATGATGTTTTGCAAAACCTCTGAATCTGTAATTGAATAAGGAAGTCTATCTAAGAGGTGCCCATATCAAGGCGACAGCTTACCCACCATATAGTAATTTTTCTACATTTTCTGATAAATAGCAGTTAAAGTAACAATATTTAAGTACTTTCCAACCATTAAAATCATAATTGATAAATTTTGCTCTTTTTTGGAGGATAAACTCCTAGAAAAAAAAATCAAAAAGTTCACCTGGTTTTATATAGCATGAGGAAAGTGTTGTTAGCTACTGCCTGATGAAGAGAAATAACAGCTTGGATCTGTCCTTCACTGACTTTATTAAATAAGTATGAGTTAATCATAACGAGGTCTACTAGAAAGAAAAAAAAAACAAAACAAAAAATACTACTTTTGTTTTCAGTGAAGTCCCTGCTACGCAATATGAAAACAGGCTGGCTCTGTGCATGCTCCTGGTGCATTCACAGCCACTGCCACCTTGCCCCTCACATTCCCAGTCTCAGGAAAACAGTTGTTCCAAAAAATAATCATCTGCTTATGCCCAGATAAGCTAAGAACTTGCTCCTGATGATAGGGCTCCTCCAGATTTGCATGGTCTATGAATCACAGCAGACCAAGCTAAGCAACAAGTATAAAATTTCTCTTGAACAAATGAATAAAAGACAAAGAAGTTAAAAGACTCAAGTTTCTTACCAAGGTCTTCAGCCATAAACAAGCAAGGAGCAAAACTCAAGACACTCCTTTCTATTTTGTAAGTATTAACTTGTAAGATTTTCAAGTAAAAACCAGCAAAAAAATAAGCATATAGGAATAAAATGTGCATCTAGGAAGTATACTGCAACTGTTTGCTCAAAAAATTATTTAGATCTGTCTGGCACCATAGAAGAGTAGTAAATCCCATAAAATTTAGGTCCCAAAGTAAACTCAGTCTCTAAAACAGCCCACAATACCAACAAAATTCTATACACCTGATCTTCCTCAAAGCAGTAATTTTGAAGCCCTATATGTCCTCCACTGTTTTCTCCCAGGACCAGCTCTCTATGAGAGCATACCTCTGCAGTAATAGAAACAGCAAATTTAATGAGATATGAAAATGAAGGGTGCTTACAATGCTTGCAAGATGGTGTAGTCAAAAAGGCTTCTAGAAGAATTAGCTGTTGGATTTAAAAAGTTCCCTTCCAGAATGGCATTCTGGGGAAAGGGAGTGATTATGGGATAACAGATTTTAAGAAGCTTTTCTTTTTTCATTCCTTTTTTTTTTTTTTCTTGTGGTAGAGATAAGGGAGAAGGAACTTTTGTATCTTTTCTAATCGATAGATGTGCTGGAGTCTGTGATATAATTTCAGCTGAAACAGACCTGAAGTGTCTGATTTGAATGCTAACAGTGTATTTAACATAGGCTGATTGCATGAATGGATGACCATTTCCTCAGGACTGTCATTCTCACAGAGTCTTGTGCTTCTATAGCTACATTACTGATCTTAGGACAGTTATTTTTAAATAAGGCACGTGGCATAATACTCAGTTTCTTTCTTAATGTGGATTTAGGAAGTCCTTTCTGAGGTCCCAGTTTACTCTGCTGCCCTGTGTTCCCCAACTTGTTCCAATTGTTTGCCTCTACATTCTTTCAGCTCTTTTCCTTCCGGATTTTTCTCATATTTTGGTTGCTGCAGTGCCCAATTCTTATTCTTTACCTCTTTGATAATTTATTTTACCTGTTCTACGTTTCTTTTTTTCTTTTCTCCTCATTTTTTCTGCCTCTCTTCTAAAAATGCTGTTTTCCAAGTCATTAGGAAAAAAAGCTTAAGAGAATCCATATTTAATACAGTGTTTTTAACAGTCTACTTGATTTTAAGAAAATATTTTTCATCTCTCATACCCTGTACTTTGATATCTTTTCTAATCTATGATTTTTTTTTCTTTTAAATTTGTTTTTACTCTTTTATATGGCATAGTAAAATTTTCCATCTATTTAGGGATTGTACTATTTTTATGTGTGATTTTTCAATGCATGAAAGTTGTTAGAATTTTGCATCTATGAGGGCACAAGTATAGGAGGAGGAGTAGCCAACTATGTCAAAAATGTTGTCTTTAGCATTTTTAGAAGTCTGCAGATATTTTTACATGAGGACTTAAAGGTTTACTTGGTTTCAGAGAGTCCATCTCTAAAACGGAAAGTCAAACATGCTTACTTGAGAATTTATATGGCTATATAACTGCCAGTGGAACTCTGCTACCAGCAGCAACATTAAGAATAATATACAGACTATATATTTTTAATGATCTATTATTTTAACTTGTCTGAAGAGGGGATAAAGAAAATTGTGGTGGTAATAACCTTAGGAGGTCTGAACTGGCACTTTTTGTGTGACAGGAAGACACAATACTGACACAATAAGAAAAGCCCAGGGAGACAAGTTTGGCATAAATGAAAATAGAAAAGAGTTACAAAATAGCCAGTTAGAAACTTTTCCTGATTGAGTGAGGGCCTAAAATCAAGATAAACATATCTACAGAATATATTCCTTTTTTTTTTAATTCCAGATTAAATGTTTCTTGGACAAAAACAAACAAAAAAATTCAAAATATTATCAAGCAGGCTCCTTTCCCCTTCAGTCTAGTTAATTTTATTTAAAATTTTACTTTTTTCAAATAAATTAAACCCTCTCACACAGGTTTTTATAATGTAGCCAAAAAAACTGTACACTCAGAAAACAAATATGTCAGAAGACCAAATTCTGCTCTGCTGTATAAGGAAAGTAGGAGAAAATGCTAAAGCCATTGAACTGTGGTGGGTTCAGTAAGAGAGATGAGGCTGTGTCCGTGAGCTCAGTGGAGAGCTAAGAGCCCAGCAGGCCTGGGCTGGCTCCAGGAAAGCCTCTCTCTTTACCTCAGTTAACTGACGGCAGAATTTGGCTTGCTCTCTTCATTAGCTGCAGGCAATCCCTGTGTGAAATACAAAGCTATGGGTGTTCCACTGCATAACACGATGTCAGCAAGCTGAGTAGTCATCTGGACCCTGACACAAACCTGTTTTTACTCATATTGGGGCCAAGCTGGTTTTAGCATGTCAAAACCAAACATCTTATACATACATGTATAAAACCATGATGGTGTTTAGCTTTTAGATACATTTCAAATGTATATTTTCTGTATCAATCACATTGTTTTCTCTTGATGGCTTTCTCTTCCTAAGAAGATCCCAGTCCTGGAGGTTGCAGGGGAAGGGAATTGATGATACTGTGTGGACCACACCATTTGCAGTAATGCTTTGTGGGATGATCAGGGAGTAACCCATGGATCAAAAGAAATCCTTTCCATGTGAGCGGCTACATATAAAAGACAAAAGGTTACCACCCTTTAACATCTTGATTACAGTTATGTTCTAAAAGACCTCTTGTTTCAACAGAAATCAGCACAGAGCAGTGAAATACCTCTCAGAGAGCGTCCTTCTCCCTCCAGCCTTGTGTTTCAAAACAACATGTCTTGGACAGGAAAGGATTCTCATTTTCTTTAACAGCCCTGGCCAACTGCAGAGCAGCCGTATGTCACTGATATAGAGGATTTAGTTTCCTATAATTATGTCAGAATATATTGAATATGTTTAATGAGTATCCTGATGTAACGAAGTACTTCTATCTGGATTATCAGCCACCCGTCAGGTATTATCCTAGAAACAGCTACATGCTTTAAAGTCTTGACTGAGAACATTAAAGCCTAATCCCAGTACTTTTTTTGCAGGAGTGTAGTGAGGACAAAATAAAGTAAGTTTAATTGTAGGAAAAAAAATGTATGGGCAGACACTTATAGATTTGAGAGCCAAACGTGACTTTGAAAATTTAAATCTGTTTAATGTAAAAACATATTTTGACAGCAGAGAGGCTCTGTACCAATTATATGTTTTTTTTCTGGGATGCTACAAATAAATGTTAGGAAGAAACTCTACCATAGCACATTCCCATTGAAAGGAGAACGATCAGGGTTCCAGTATCTGCTCTCCTTACTGCGAGTCTGGTTTATATGTCAGCAATTTAATACAATGGGCATGGGGTATTTTTCAGTTATGCTTCATGCCCCCATAGATTTTTAGATTTTTCCATGAAAATTAAAATAGCTTTGAAGTATTAAGGTAACAGCCTCTCCCCTTATTCACCTTCGCCTGATGTTTATGCTATATTCTGAGAGAAGTGAATTTCAGTTCCTGGATGTTAAGAAAGAATTTGAACATAGTTTTCCCATGCTTCAAGTGAATAATTTAACCTAAGTAGGGTAAAAAATGTTGAAAACAACTCTTCATGTTTCTCCTCAGTGTTTCTAGGAAACATAACTTAAAATTCCTAAAGAGATGCCTAAAGCTAGGGTTATTAATGACTTCTAAACTATATTCAGCTTTTGATTATGCAGGACACTGTTTATAAACAATACACATCATTTGCAATAGACATTTTTTGTTTCAGATCACACAGATGAGACATGCGAAGTGTCTAAATTAGAGTTTAAAATGAGTCTCTGTGATCGATACCGAAACTGCACAGGACTGTATTGAATGAGGCCAAAAGATGATGTTGCATGCTGTAATGAACTTTCCTGCTGCAAGATGCTGCATATGGATTGTTCAATAGCTAAGGAAGAGTTTTGACAGTTCACACTGGTGGACGTAAAAGCTAAACCATGTTTAACACCCCGTTGGGGAGATAAGTCATTAGCATGTGCTGTTATGTCTGTAATATGAATGGTTGAAATTACTCAAACTGTATCTACTAATGAGCAGAGGCAAAAATGTTATATATTTAACTAAGCATTCTGCCTTTTATAGAGGCTGAGTTCTGGTTCTAGGTTGGTTTGTGTGTTTGTGTTTTGATATGAGGAAAGTTCAGTGTCTTTAATCAAATAAATCATGAAGAAAAGGAGAAATAGCACATTATTTTTTATCTAAACTTCCAGAGTTTATTTTCATGAACCTCTTTTTACTGCATTGCTAGAAGGAAAAAGAGATGTGAATAAAAGAGAGATAAGGAAGAACATACAAATATTCATTTGTTTAAAGTTAGCTGGTATCTGGGTTGCATATATAAGATACTCATGTTTCTGTTGATCATAAACTAAACTGATAGTAAGAATATGCATTTGCAGTACAAAGCAACATAGAAGACAATTCTAAAAATACGAATTACAGAAATCTCTTGAGGGAAAGAAACACAAAAATAAAGTGCATTCATAAATCAGCATCAGCAAAAAATCAGAAAAAGCAGACAAAGAATTCTGTTTACTCCAAGGTTATATATGCTGTATTGTTTTAGATCTGAAAGGCAAGAAATCTGCTGAAAGCCTCCTGAGATATTCTGAGTATAAAGAAATTCTAGTGTTATTGAGGAGAGTTGTGAGAGAGCAGAGCTTTATGGACAGGATGAGAGTGCTTTGTGAGCTTTCCAGGAGATGAGATATCTTAACTGCAAAAGCTTAATAAGAAGGCAGACTGTATAAGAAGGCCATCTACATACCAGTGTTTGTCTAGTCCAGTGTGATGGTGTCTCACATTAAACAACGAAGTGGCAATCTGTTCTGTGTCACTGCTTACTCATACAGAGTCACAAGTTTGATTGCCTGATGGACTAACGTTCCACGTGAATGCAATAGTCCTCCTCTGAGGCAAAGTTCAGTAACTTAAAAAATTCCATTATTTCCTTATGACACCGTGTGCCATGCCTCAGGCGTCTTGTTCTTGCTACTTGTAAAGCAGTCCTTACTTGACTGATTAGCTCTGTGAGCTGTGCAAAATAGACTACTCATTTCCATTTTCTCTCTGTGTTTTGTTAACATTTAATGATGTTATTGTATGTAATCTTTGTCAAAAGGAGAAGTTAAATCTAGATATAGCAGACAAATTACTGTATCTGCTGTTCAGAACAACTGTAATAAGAAATTATATGGTCTCCTCACTCCCTCCTCTCCTTGGTTTAGCAGTGAATTCCAATGAAAAATATGAGTTGTGGTTCTGGGGCAGCTGTCTGGTCTACAAGCAGCTCCCATACTGAGAACATCCTCATTACACATCTGAGATAAATTTGGACTTAGAATTCCAAATCCTGAGAAAGGATTTACAAGAAAATAGGCTTGACCCTGAGTTTGCTGTTACGGGGACACAGGAGTGTTAAAGACAGTGTAAAGAACTACTCAGAGTTTTTTTTAAGATGAAATCACATTGAGATAATCCTCCTACTTTAGTAATCCTCCTTCTATAGGAATGAAATTTGATAAATATAAATAAAGTAACAACCAGGATTACACTTTTCCAAGGGCCTATTCAAATGATCACAAAGATTTTACTACCTCCATGTTCTAAATATGTTCAATACTAAACATCATCCAAAGACCTTATGCTGCAGCTGTTCTACTTACTATTAACTCCATCACCTCAGCACTGTAATTCCCAATTTATGCTTGAATAATACAGAGTAGAATTTGACCCACCTTGTAGCAGAATATTTTAGATAGAAAGGGCTAAGATTCAGCTTAACACTTGTATTTTTAGGAACCACATGTTGTTCACAAAAGGTCAAGTTATTCCACAGTAAATTGAAAAACAAGATACCTTGCAACTTGAACAGTTCTTTTCAAAGCAGGGCATGCAGGCAAAATGGAATAGAACTTGAGTGAAAGCAGGAAGGCAGGCTTAGTTAGCCAATCTGTTTATAGAGTGGGATTATTATTATGATTAGTGCAAGTGGACATGGATAACCCTCTTTCTGTTTCTGTGACACATCTGTAGATCCTGCTCCATTTAAATCTGTCTGTTGGTTGCTGTGTTACTGGAAAATACAAAACTAAACATCTGAGTTCCAGATAGGCAGAGAGAAAGAATGCTATTTAAAACTCATTCAGACCACGACACCAGTCATATAATGTATAGAGGGCAAATTGGAAATGGCGATTTGTTGTAGGGGAAGAAAATGGGAAATAGGTAAGGGAAATACATGCAGAAAAACTACCTTTTTCCTTTTAAAGTAAGATGATGTTCTGTACACCTTTTATTTAGACTAAAATCAGCTGTAAGGAATCCCATATCTTCCTAATTTTAGTTGGATACTAGTCCGTTCATTCATGAACAGAACTTGGCATCCTGTTGTAGAAGTGTTGCATGTTCTGTTTCTGTGAAAGTAACAATGACGTCTGGAAGGATAGTTCCTGTTATAACTGCTTTAATTCACCAGGATACACCAGTTGTGCTGGGTTAGTCTGCTATCTGGAAATTGTGGCCCAAGTACAAGAGCAGGCAGTGTATTTCAGAAAATGCTTCCTTTCCTTTTAGTGACTCAGTCTGATTTATCTGATTGACTAAAATCTGTTTGTGCTTAGAAGTCCTGCAAGAAACCTCCCAAAAATGCTGAAATCAGGCTCCATTTAAGTAAACGATTGTCATTAAAACACTCCAAAAGAATAACTTTGGAAGTTGCTTATCTAATAGCATTTTTCTACCTTAAAATCATTCCAGTGTTAGTCTTCCATTTTACTATGATTGTATGTGCTGTTATATTGGGAGTTATTTACATTGTCCAAGACTTCCCTAATCTGCTTCAGTCATTTGGTCATCGTTCTGCTGACCAAAAAAGCTTTGTATTCAAATCCAAGAACATCTGTGTATGTGTGATTTTGTGCACAAGATTTTCCATTTATAATCTGGGATATGAGTTTTGCAATCCTTTATGGACAAAGTTTTAGGCTTAAGCTCTATATTAACAGAACACTGAAGTATTTCATACCAAAACAAACAAAAAAAAGTCACTCTCAGCATCCTTCTGTATTTTCTCAGCCATTAGATAAATCTTACAGCTGCTGCCGTGCATCCACTAATGGGCATCCTGGGATATGGCAGTAGCAGCAAGGTTTTTGAGTATTTCCTCCTATTTGACCCTACTGTGAAAGTGGGTAATTGATATCCATTAGAGCAGCGTTAGAGCCTATGTTAGATCCTATTCCTAAGCCATTTCTGGAGGGAAGAACTCTTATTACTTCTACTCTTGTGAAAGTAAAGCAATGGCAACTTGGCTCCAAATAAAACAGATGTACAAAATGAATACATGTTAGCCTAGTAACTAGGAGGTAAGCTCCATATGTCCCTGAGTCCTGACTGAATTTTCATAAGAGTTTTCATATAGCTTTCTGAAGAGTAATTGAACCTGGCTGCAAATACTGTGCAAAATATGGAAGTAATTTGGTTTCATTTTACCATAAATGAAAATAAAAATAGTCCCATTATAGATAAGTATATTTTTCTTCAGTTGTATGTGTGGAAGTGCTGTGGGAATTATGAGATATATTTAAAAATGAAATTTTATCCTGGAAAAAAACAAGAGGACAATTTAGCATTCATGTCTTCAGCAGCTGTAAACTTAGTCCATTGCCTTTTGTGCAGCAGTTTTCTAGTTCTTGCATGACTGCTTGACTCCATTCAGTGTTTACAAAACTCATCAATGGGTTCAGCCAGGGAACACTGCACCTGAGGCAGCCCTTATGTGCTGTTTTGTTAAATCTTGATCGATATCTACACAAACTTCTACACAATCTACTGCAATTTTGGTACATCATTCCCTTCTTTTCCTTTTAGCTCCATCTTTTCTTTACTCTTTTGGAGCTTCCACTTATTACAATGTTAGAAATATGAAAAGCACATATCCTTTCATGGCTTTACAATAAAGCTTTAGGCCATAAACATATATATCCTTCTGTATATATTGTTTTTGTGATTTTCTGAGATTGCACTATAGCAGAGAAGAAACAATAAAATCAGAAAGTTAAGTTAAAAGGTGGAAAGAAGTCTAAAGATCACAAAACTGAAGACTCTGTATCCAAATATCACCCTTTTTTTTCCTTCTTTTTTCTTTCATAGCATTCTGACTCCAACTCTAACCTGAAGAAGCGAGTAAACTCCATAACGTCTCAGGCAGAGCAGTCTCCTGAACCCAGCATAATATCAAATACTGCATCCCAGTGTCAACCACCGTCTGTTCCTCCACGAGCCCCACCACAGCCACCAGCTATTGGAGGTGCAAGCAAAATAGACCAATATTCCAGGATCCTCTTTCCAGTGGCATTTGCAGGATTCAATCTGGTGTACTGGGTTGTTTATCTTTCAAAAGACACTATGGAAGTGAGTAGTAAATTTTCTGAACACTTGTTTATAATATGTAATATGTTTACTTGGGCAGCATTATTTCAATTTTTCATTTACTCTTGCAACTCAGATCATCAGTCCTTTCTGAGGAATACTAGAATGTTTTTCTCAAAAAAAATCAGCTGTAGCACTCAGTACAATGCAGAAAGGCTGTTTGAGGAGGAGAAATATAAACACTTCTCTTTAACTCATGCTGCACTGAGCAGAATAGGCTCTGTAATACAACATAGAATATCATTCTCCGCAAAATGATCTTAAATCTTCTATTTCTTAACCTGCAGTAAGGAATGGTAGAAATGTCTGTTGAAGCAATGAAGTGAAAGAGCTAAGAACTTTAATAACCGAAGGTTTTCTCAGTGAGCTAGTACCATGTCTCCCCAAAAAGTTTGTTATTTAGTTTAAAGGATTAATAACTTATATTAATCAGTATAAAGTTTGTGAATCAAGAGTCCTTAGTTTTGTACATTTCAACACATTTTTCCCTTTTTTTTATATAACTGTACTGTCAATGCAGATAAAGCTGAAAAATCTTTGGGTAAGTTTGTTTGAATCAGGCAGAGTGATTACATCTTTAGGTATCTGTGAGATCCAGAAGAGACATGTGCCCTGCAAACTGAGCATATCTAGAATAATCAGTCAGTAATCAGTCGTTAAACTTTAAGTTTTTAATGGTTTAAATCTCTTATTTTTTCCCTAAGTACATTTCATGTTGTCCTATTTCCTTGGTAAAAAATACATTCCTTTGCATCATTGCCATAAAGTTTTGGATCTCACTGTACATTGCAGTCAATATGATTGGTACATTTAGCTTTATTTAGGACAGCTAGAGAGGTAATGATGGTATTTAGATAGCACCAAATGCACAAAGTCCTTACATCAATAAAAACAGAGTCTGGAAATCTGGTTTGAGTGGGGATCAGGCTGTACCTTTATTTCCTAGATTAAAGGTAAAGCAGGCTGAGGGAAATCTCAGGGGCAGCCAAGAGATGTTGCAGTTCAAAGGAAATGAAACAGTGCTGATCAGCTGATTGGTAGCATCTTGCCTCTGCTAGAAGGCTGCTGCTTTACCAGCCTCCAATTTTGCTGATTTTTGCTACCAGTATGATCTGGAAAATGCTGTGTCTCAGAGATGGAGTGTGCTGCCAAGCAGCTTCTATGGAATTGTGAGGGCAGGAACGTAGGAGACACTGTCTCTTACAAATGTTCCTGCAGATGTCTCTCTTAAGAGGTCTCAGCTGCCAACTCCTGGCCCCTCCAACCCTGCCTAGTTCTAAATTTAGCATTTTTGCCAGAGTTACTGATCCCACTGTTAAAATACTGACTATATGTGCAAATGAGTTATCTCAGTCAGAGAAGGGAAGTATTGAAAAAGCTCATGTCTGATCATTACAGCTCCTGTTTAGAGGCCAGGTCCTCGGCTTGCAAAGCTTGCCAAGACTCCAGTGATTTCATTCAACAATTCACATTTTGGATCTAGAAATATTTGGAACATAGTTGTCATTTCTCTTAGTAGTGATGAAATATTTACACTAAACCTCAAATATATGAGGTGTAAACATTAACATTAGAACCACACTTCTAAAATACTTCCAGAGTCTCAGATTAAGTGCTGACTATAAATATTTTTAAATGCTAATGTGCAAGCTCACAAACATGCTCAAAAGCTGAGAAACTGTGTTCTGTAATAGCATTACAGAATGACAGAAATCCAGCAGCAAGATTTAGAAAAAGAGAGCAGTATTGACAGCTGGGGTGTTTTGACTTATGAAGAATATAAACAATTATGTAAATTTTGACCAAGCTCTTCTTCCTAAATTACATTTCTCCATTTGCGTACTCAGTTATAATTAATAATAATTGTGAAATACACTGCTAGGTTTCTAATTCAAATGTTGTATCACCAGTTGTTACTTTCAACAACCAGGATTGTTTTTGCTTTAAAAATATTTTAAAAATAAGTAAGCTTTTCCTTTTAAAGAGAGGAGATACAAAAGTTACAAAGCATGGCGTGTTTCAAGGACAATTAATCTTTGGCTCCCTCAGGTCCAATAGATTAAATGTTGTTACAGTATTATTCAGCTTATTCAATTTCAAAAGTGTATTTTGTGCAGTATTTCAGGTATATTAGCTTTTTTAAGTTATATTTTAGAGTTCATATGGCTTTCATTTAAAAAACAAAAAGAGGAAAAAATCTAATTAATTAATTGAAATAAACAAATTTCCAGTGCACCTGTTCTTGTAGTGCAGCTTGCCAGGATTTTTGTTAGTGTAGTTTGGAGTGCAGAGCATCTTTCAGCAACTCATGTGCTTAATCCGAACAGCTACCTACTGTCTTTGGAGCTACACAGAGAATAAATCAGGCATTTCATCAACCTGTTCATAAAAGCAGATTATTATCACTGGAATCAAAGTTTATTTTCAGCTCCTATAAATATTTTCTGGCCAGACTCTTCCTTTGGCTTTGAAGGAAGTGCAAGAACAGTTTTTAACTTGATGTTCTGGATTCAGAGCCTCAGCTGGAATGAGCAGCCTTGTTAATGTAATGACACAGAGTTGCATGAAATGAGGAGCTCTTTTCTAAGCTGTTTGGTAGTAGTTCTGTACGCTACTAAGCAATTTTCTTATGGCTTAAATAATGGACCATATGTTACAGAAATGAAAAAATAATTTTTTGTGTATTGTATCTGGTAAGATTTATGAGAACCTTAGGTACTGAGTACTTTCAAAGTGCTGCTCGGATAACTTTTTCTTCTCCCTCCATTTAATAACTCTTCAGGTTAATTACTTTTTCTCTTATTATACATGTAAGCCAAGAGTACGTAAATTACACAGACTTTTTTATTTGGAAGTTCATATAAACTTATTTTTTTATATAAACTTATTTGTTTTTAATAAAATGTACACCTTGTAATATTTGAATGTTATCATCATAGACTGGTTTGGATTGGAGAGGAGCTTGAAGATCATAGAATTCCACACCCCTCCGTGGCAGGGACACTTTCCACTAGACCAGGTTGCTCCAAATCCAATCCAATCTGATCCTGAAAACTTCCAGAGATGAGGCATCCACAGCTTCTTGAATAACCTGTGCCAGGGCTTCACCACCCTCACAGGGAGGGGCCACCAGGGCTGGACAGACAGCAAAAGTATCTTAGACTGAACTCTGTATTTATACTTCCATACATACTGCACTAAGTCAAGCTTTGCAAACCAGGAAGCTTAGTAGCAAACTTTCATTGCAAGATTAATATTTTTATATATTTTAAGTCAAAAGAGCATCATTTGCTGGGGAGAAAAAAAAAAAAGAAAGTTCCAGATTAAAATCAAGTAATTCACCTGAATGCTTTTTATACTTGGATGGGGATAACATTCATCTTATGGTCGTAATAATTAAATGAAGGGTTCAATTCTCCATTGGAACAAATGGGAAACGTTATTCAGCAGCAGTCATCCACCGTCCAACTTGATACATAAGATATTTCAGTGTAAATGAGTTTGCACTGGGGAGTAGCAATAGCATTGCAGGACAAAAACTGTATTGGTCAAAGCAAAGAAATTAAACTAGCATAGTTATCTGTGTCCATTTTGTCAGACTGTGTATTGGTAGAACCTAATACAACCAAAGGACTACAAAATGTATGAAATAACAGATGCTAGTTTTTAGACCACAGAAAATGCTGTCAGATACTTGTAAAATAAGCTCTCCTTTCTCTCTGAAGGTTTTATAAGTTAATGCTGATATCTGTTAACTATAGTGAAATCACTGTACTATTTATATTATGGAAAAAATAAAGCATCAGAGTTACTCTAAGAGGCCTTACTCCCTCTCTATGTAAGGTCATTAATTTAGGTGGAAGGTTTGAAGATGTGGCATCCCCATGATTTATACGTGGGGGATGGAACAGGCACATTTCTATGGTTCATGTTCTTCTGTAGGGTACAGTAATATCTGCCATCCACAAGAAGCTCTACACAGTAACAAAAAACCCACAATTGAGTAAATTAGTCAAATAGAAAAATTCTTGAAAGAAGAGCAAACCTTTCTGACAAATGAGGAAAAAGATACTCTAGCTTTTTATTTTATCATACAGCATATTTTTGCCTTTGTTTTCTGTTTTAAATCTTACTAAGTCCTTGAGCTGAATACTAATTTATGACAGCGAACTTGGTAGGTGAATTGCACACTCAGTTTATTTTAAAATTTGCTTGATTTAGGCTGCAAAGAGTCCCCTTTTAAAGATCTGCAAGTACTTTTCTGCTTTGCCATATAACTCACAATGCATATACCATGGCCACATTATCTTATGCATCTTATTTCCAAATTTATCTATTTTAATTTTTATATGTAAATTATATTACAGTTTCTCATGTAATAAAACATGGAATGATGGAATGAATCAAACTAGATAAGGAGATTGTGTTAAAATTTTGATGATAAATTTAGAAAAAGAAGCAGCAGCCAGCTTTTATGTTTGGGAGCACAGAAAGATACAAAGGCACTGAATGGGCCAAAGTTGCTGAGTCCTGGATATTATTTGGATGCAGAGAACATAGCAGGATCACAGGAGAAGAGTTACATAATAAGTCAAAGATGCTAGTGATGTCAAGTGGGAAGAAATAAGAACAGAGAAAGAAACAAGAGCGGGAAAAGTATTTAGCTTTAGTGCACTGATACTCATAAAGCTTGTAGTGCCGATGTTACATCATGTTTCAGTTTAAATATTGGAAAAATAAAGTTTGGGAGGAAGTCATTGCCATACATACTTAACGACTGAGCTTTCATGATCCAGGTAATGAGCATCAAATTCTAAGAGGATTCCCCCCTGTAATGCAGTTCTATTTTGAGTCTGCTGAGAGAGTTCGAAATCACACGGGTTTGTTGGTTAATTCAGTTGTTGTTAACAATGGTTACCAACCCACAGCTTAAACGTCTCTCTAAACTTTTATTCCAGTTTTTTGAACCTTCTGCAATGCATTTTCGAAATGACCCTCAGTCCAACTGAAGAACAGCTCAAGATTCCAAGGAAATCACTCAAAGTTGCTGAGGATTGAAGAGACTTTCTAGGATTTGTCTGTCCACGGGTGCTTTCAGTTTTCAAACAGGAAATATTTATATTGGACATTACCTAGATCCAAGCTCTGGACAAATCAAGAGCTGCAAGCTGCTTAGGGTTCTAACAGTATTTTCTTAAGATTTCTTACAGGGATTCTACTAAAAAAATTCTTGTTAAATTATTTTGTTTAATTGTCAAAGGAAAGAATGTTCATTTGTTCTAAAACATTCATGAACAATTGAATTTTTACATTTATATGAAACATCAATAAAAGGGTTTGGGTTTTTTTAATAGAATAAGGATTGCTAAACTCAGCTGATTCTGAAATGGTATAACTTGGCATATAACTTTACAGGAGATACAGAGAGTTGCTAAATAGTCACTATTTCCTTGTAGTATTTCAATGTATAAAATGGTGGTAACTTCCTGATTAGGAAGGAACTTAAAAGTGTTGTAGTAGGTCTTGGTATTTAACAACATATTTCCACGTGAACACAAAGACTGCTCATCTTTTTTTCCAAAGAGCTTTTCATGTGAATATGACAGAGGAGGGTTGGATCTCCTCAGCTTTTTGAATGGTAGGAAGGGAATGTGTATTTTTCCTGTTACTGACTTTGTAGAGACACAGGTGTAATCAATTATGTTAATAATGTCAATTTATATCTTAGAATAAATGTAATTGCTTACAATTAATGTCAATTTTTAACAATGCTGGTTATGGTCAAACACTAGCCAACCAAGCAAGTAAAAGGGCAGATAAATAGAAAAAAGCTTTTCATATATATATATGTATATATCTGTATGCATATATACATATGTATTTCTGTGGAAAATATAAATAATAAATAAATAATACTATAATAAATAATATATATTTCTTTCCTTAGCACAAATCAAAATGAAAGTTAAGGTTTCTTCCAGTATTTTTGCCTGTACTGCAATAGGAAGAGCGGGAGCTAACATTGCTCTAAGGTGGGAATTCCTGTGTGTGAATCAGGGTACTGTGGGGAGAAGATATGCAATTACCTGGAGATATTGCACTCTGGTGCACATTATTCAACACCAGCCTAGCTTTCTGTGGATCCTGGTAGAAAGGATGCTCTGTTTCATCCCACACAAGGTGACCAAATGTAGCTTACATTCAATTTTAGCATGTTCTGCTTGTTTAGAAGTGAAAGAAATAGGATAACTAAGAACACAATTACAGAAATATATCATAGTACATTAGAACCTTCAGTTACATATAAAAGTTTATTATTCTTGATCTGGGCTCTCATCCCCATTATTGTTTTCACAATTTCTAAGCCAAATGAAAACCTAGCAATTTTAAGACATAGAAACTATGCAATGGCACACTAGATCAACCTTGAGACCATCCACTCCTGTATTCAAAGGGTAGTCCTCCCCAGCAGCTAAAGCAGGAGCTGCATAAACCCCATAAATGTGAAGAAAAAAGTCTTGATGAAAGATACTGTCGAGCATTTTGATATTTTGATGCTACCTGTCAGGTTACAAAATCAAGGTCTTTCTCTTATTTGCAAATAAAATTCAGAGGTGACTTTGTCATTGCTTAGTTCTTTACATTCTTGTTCTCTTCCAGTTCATAACAAGAGCAGCATTCCTTATTTGCCTTCTCTAAAGAATTAATTCTTGCAGGATTTTCTTCTAATTGGTAATCAATCAGGGCCTTTCAACTTTCTGCATAAATGATGTCTGTCACCTGGCCTTACGGAGAAATCTGTGAAGGAAAAAGTCCTTATCCACAGTCAGAATGGGTAGGGACTTCAGATGTAAACTGTTGTGTTCTGCATCAGTACTTCAATAAAATCATCCCTCAGCCAGCACTGGAGGGGTGCTTGTGTACAAAGAATAAAGCCCTGAAGTTAATTTCTAGGCAGCAGTTTGATGCAGCCCACAGCAACTCAGTGTCAGCAAAGTACATTGGAAATAGAAGTTGGTGACAAAGCACAAATGAGACTCAGCCATGCTTTGACATGCAAGTCATAAACCAGAAAATTTGACCAAGAGAAATGAAGGAATCCAAAGAAATCAAAGTATCTCCACAACTCTAAAGTGGGAAACAGAATCCCATACCTCTTGAGAGTCCTTGAAACAAACAAACAAAAACAAACAAACAAACTGACTAATTAGCTAACTAGCTAACTAACTATTCTTACTCCTGCCCAAACCAAATTATATACGCTCTTCCAATCACAGTTAGAGAAAAAACCCCTAAACCATGTATTTAACGTAGTTCTATAAAAGTAAGAGAATACAAGGCATTGAGGAATCTCATAAACCATGTAACATACATTTGTAATAAATAACTTTGTAACTCAATTGGCTTGCTCTCAAAGGAGTCATTAGTTCATGAAAACATGATCTGACCTCAGTTATGACTAGACTATTCTCCATAAATACAAGTAATCTCTAATAGTCTTAAGGTACTAAATTCTTTACATGCCTTAAGAAGCCAATAAACCTCCTCTAGGCCATATATAGTTACATATTGAACTGCTATAGCGAAGTTTTTCTCCCTGCCATATACCTGCTTTGTTTATAATAACTTTTTCATGGAGCAGATAAAAATACTTCATAATTTAAAACCAAATAAAACTAATAAAGGAACACTTATTTCTGGTATTCCTGTACATTAAAGAAAAAAGCTAGAAAATATCAACTGTTAGAAGTTGACTTTTCTAAGGGCTATAATCTTTGTGCCCTGATGTAAATTATGTGGAGTCATGGTTTTCCCAATTGAGACGTAGGTAATGGATGTGAGATTTATAATTGGGATCTAAGCAACAAATTCATGGGTTTTATCTGCATGTGAAACAAATCATAGTAAAAGAAAATAAAAAAGTTTAAACTCTTTCATCCTCCTCATGTCTACTAAATGATCTGACTTAACCATTATTTAAGATGATGCACAGCATTTGCAATCACATGAGGAAGTTATATTAATAAATTGTGTATTCCATAGATGAGTCTGTTGGAAAGATTGGATAGTGATGGTGAGACCAACTAGAAATGATCATGAATGAGCTATGACTTCATTCAAAGTTCAAAATTCACTGAACTGAACTTTTAAAAAATAAGGCAGGATCATCTTTGTATGACTAAAAAGTTGCTTTTTTTTAATAAATGGAATTAATGTGCATTCTCAAGTTTAGTAATTTATTAATTCCTTGTGACCTAAAACTTATACTTCACACACCCCATACCTTTAATTTTAAATGAGTGAAAACTGTTCCTTTCTGGTACAGTCTTCACATAAAATCCAACATGAATTGTTTGGTATGAGATGTCTGCTTGCAACTTAAAAGTGTTCAAAGTAAAAATAAGTCATACTTCATGATTTTAATAGTTGGTTTTAAATCAGTATGATGAAGCTGCCCTTACTACTTTAAGGGCTTTATTCTTATGTCACTTCAAACACAGTAACAGTGGAGTAATTCTAGTGAAGCAGACTGAGGAAGGCCAAAGTGAAAGGAAATAACTAGTGACATATTCAAATATGATATACAAAGCTGTTTTAAACACCAGGTTTTAAGCCTATTTGACAATTCAGTTGTAATAGTACTGTATTACTTCAACTCATATAGACCAACTATTAAAAAAAAATTACATAAATCAGTTTAGATTGAGATCCCTTAAAAAAGACCAGCTACAGAAAAGTAGAGTGACCAACAACTTCCAGTAATTACATGAATTAATACAAATGCTGTATTAAGAATGCATATTACAGTACTTTTCATAAGGAATGAAAACAAAAAAACCCAGGCCAGTTTCTGTGCCATATGAAGGCAGCATGAGGAGATTATAACAGTGAATAAAACAAAAAACCCTCATAGGTGCAGGAACTTAGAAGGCAGAAAGACCACAGAAACACACAGTCTTTATAGAGTGGACATATTTGTACTTTTGCATACAAAAATTCTATATCCTAGTTCACTTTTTATGTTTGAGATCTGTTCATTAATAGCTCATTATAGAGCAGTCACAGGAGTATTATTGTGTGCTTGAAATAAAACCACTGGGTAAATGTGCTCTATTTAGGATGAATAAGGAGCAAACAAAGCTAAGTGATCTTATAATTCCAGCTGCACTAGAAGTTAAGATCCACATGACTCCAGCAGCCAGCCTTTATTTTAAGACTGGAAATTAATTTATGCACTCACAAGGTATCATTTCTTTGTGGGCTGATTGTAGAGTCACAAATTTTATAAGTGAACACCTTAATGTTCTGAAATCACCAGGAAAATATCAAGGTCAGTGATATGCAAGCTAAGACTTTTTCTCCCTGCAAGTTCCATTTGTAGGTGCAGCAATCTCAAAACATCTCCCATGACACCCTTGCGAGGAAAAAATAATTTCTCGAGTTGCTAATGGGAAAATAGTAATTGGAAACTGTTCTGATTGAAGTACTAAAATGAGAAGGCAAAACTGGATCTTGTTATTCTATAGTTTTGCAAAAGAGAGTTTGCTCATTAAGATTATTCAAATAAATGTCTTTCGTTATGGTCTCCAAAAAGAACACTGACAATTACAAACAAATTAAAACTTACATTAACCATCTGATCCATATTCCTTATTGGCCACACTAATATTTCCTCAAATGCTGAGAAGTCTGAAAAGGTGTTGGCATGATTACATAGAAAACTTGGAGCAAAAAGCCATTTGTTTATGATGTTGAAGGATAGGGAGCCTTCTAGTTCCTTCAAATCACCAGAGCAGCAGAAATTTATTAACATTTGGATTTGAGTGCAGTGCAAGCATGTGCTGCTAAGTGTTCTTTCACTGACATGTCATTGTCCATGGAAGCCAAAGTGTCACATGAAAATTAGCATCAGCAAAGGTAAGCAGAGAGTACTCAAGTCAGCATAACTGTGCTTTCAAAGAAAAATGTTTCATTCTAGAGACAGTAAAAAATTTTCTCAGAAATTGTCAGGGTGCAGTTTTCCTCTGTCATTTCTCATTTTATTCTGCGTGCTTTTCTAGGCAGTTAAATGAAAACATGGTTAGGTTAGGTCAGTCTGTGGTCACCAGGAGTGACACCACAGATGTGTCATTCCCTCTTAAGCCATTTTTAATACAAATGCAGGTCCTTCTGTCTAGGAAGAGTTTTGACTCAGATTTTTATTTCTGTGAAGTGCAGCCTGTCCCGTGCCAAAGCTGTTTGCATCTGCATAACAGGACTGCACAAAGCCTGCTGGATGGATTCTCCAGTAGGGGAAAGAAAAAAAGGACTGAGGATCAGACACGGGAGAAGTGGTTCTTGCACTAGAAAGCTTAAATGTAGAACTGGACAGAAAAATGAGCTTGCCTGTGAGAGTTTGATCAGCATAGATTAAATCAGAGCATTCACATAAGTTGTGATTTTATTAAAATCAAAACATTAGTTATCAAAATTGTTTCTTTTGTTAATTCTAATGCTTCTGGCTAAAATTTTTTAGGTTTGTGTTCAAACTCTATTGCCATCCCCACCACACCTTCCTTAAAGATGCTGGATTATTTTTCACAAAAAAATAACCCCTAGTTAACAAAAAATTGTTTGTTGAAGAGACCAATTTTCCATTGAAAAACAGTATCACCAGAAATTCATCAGAGTTTATTTATATTTTATCACAGAGGGAAACGAGTAGGGAAAGTAAAAAAGTGACATTCAAGGAATTAATTTTTTTCCTAATGATGGCACAAGGATAACTTCACAGTGGAACTGGTGATAAAATGCAGGACACATGTCTGGAATATTCCTGGGATGGCATGCCTTTAATTATGAGGAAATTCAGTGGGTTGAAACACCTTAAATTTGAGACAGCAGTGCCTGCTGCAAATTTGAAGATGAAACAAAGAAAATTGACAGGACTCTCAACATCTGATGCCATCCCCACATAGCAGAGCCAGTGTAGCAACTGCAGTGTAAAAATGCTTGTGGTCTTCAGAAGAACCCACACAGACTGAGAGGAGCATGGCAGCCATCCCAGACTTTGCCAAAATACAGAGACAAAATACAGTCAAGGATGTCCTTCCTTTCGAAAGGACACAAACTGAATGAAAAAAGCACCATGAAGGTGCCAGCAATGGAATCTGCTCAATCAATGGGTAAGAGGAGGAGGTGTGGATGGTCATGCACAACAGTGAGGAATTATGACCTAATTCCAGAGAATGGTTATAGCCTGACTTAGACAGCCAAAGGTCTTCTGTTCCAGACACTCCCTGAGAGGGAGTAGATGCCTCATTATTGTTGATGAGGTGCTGCTAGCTGGGACAAGCTGGGGCTGTGACTCTCTCTTAAATGTGAAATCAAACAGCCTCAGCTGGTTCAGTCATCAAACTACCTGGCTGGGTCTTCCAAAAAGGTTTTTTTTATGTCTTAGAAGGTGTCCAGGGATGTTCCAGTCCTGTGAAACCAATTGGTTCACAGATTCCTGGGTTGCTGAAGCTCACAGAAGTTTTTGGTTTTGTTTGTTTTCCACTTCATTCCAATAAAAATGATGAAAAGAATAGCAAACTCCATTGTAACTCATTAAGATGTATGGGATAGGTATTGTTGTGGTTTTTATGACAAGGCTGTACTATCACCTACTATCATCCACTCAAGGCCAGAGCAGTCAGTCTCAGCATTCCTTCCTCATTTCTTTCAAGTGTGGTTCCCACTATCTCATGCTCATTATCTAAAACAACACTCAAGAATTTTCTTCCAAAATATGAAGACTTTCATAATGCCAAAACCCCCAACTTGCTTTATACAACTACTTCATCTCTTTTTTTCACATTATATTCTTTGTATATGTGGCTGAGTAACACAAATCACTGCTTTCTGACATTTTTGTCAACTGCTGAATACATTATTAATGAATATTTATTTATTACTGCTTAACCAGCTCTAGAAATAGTGAAACAATATGCACTAAGTAGTTTTAGTGTGCCTTTTATTTTTATAAACCAAATAGTTTGAGAATGTATTATTTTTTAATCCTATGTGCTATGTTCATTTTAAGGACAGTGTACTCTGGTTAGATTTTCATGAATGCCTTCCCACAAGGAAGCTGGACTAGCATATCTCCTGACAGCTATTTAAAAGCTAGAAAGAAAGTATTACAGAATGGGATGCCAGTTATGTAGCTAAGGACAGACAAGTGATGACCCTAAATCCCCTGGTCCTTTTTGGGTAATTATTCAGTTAAATTATTACGTTATTCAAATGCATCTATTTTTGCAAAAACGTGAGGGTACATGTATGAGAACAAGCTAAGTTAACAGCAATTTGAGATCTTAAACAGATCTTTAATTACCTTACCACTATTTTAATGCCAATTCACATCCAAGGCTATTAACATGGTTTTAATAGTACATATTTGTCCCATAAACAAAGGGTTTATGCCCACCTTAGAGTGAAAGGATTAGGAAAAGACAGGTTATCTCTTTGGTTTTATTTAAATACAGCACTATTTTCCATGGGCAGAGTGACATGAGCCCTTAATTGTTTATTACACATATAATATGGAAAAAGAATTGCATCATATATTTAATCTCTATCTAACTGCTAAAACATTAATTATCTGCTACTACAGATAGTAGTAGATAATACTAGTAGTATTACTACTACTAATAGTAGATAGAGTAGAACTGTAGAAAATGGCACCTCTGATACTGCCAGTGAGCTATTCTTCATTAGCACCACATGCCCTCAGTTTTTATATTCTTACAGTCCTTCCTTTAACTCCATCTCATAGCAAGTTCTAAATAGGAGAGAGGCAACTTAAAAGAGTGGAGATATTTCAAGTTTTCATAAAATAGGACAAATTACAAATCCCAAAATTCCAAATGCGTGCCCATCCAATGCATATCTCTTTACAGAAAGAAAACTCTCTGTGAAAGTCACTTCACAATTGCATCCAAATACAGACATTTATAGTAAATCAATATTAATTCACTGTTATATAACCTTGTACAAGTCTCCCAGCAAGTTGATGGCATCACTTTGTCTTACAAATATTTTACAAATGACTCAAGGCTACTTTTCCATAATAGTTTCTTCAAGAGTTCATTTCTACCTTTCACTATTCAATGTTTTGATTAAAATGATTATGATGTCCCTGCAATTTATTGAACTTTTATTTACCTTGTAGACACACATATGTTCATCTGGTATTTCAGTGTATGCATCTCAGTGCCCATAATGCTGGACTGAAATGCCAGGGTTTGCTGGAACCCAGACAGTATTTCAGACCAATATGTTACTGAGTTGGTGCACTTAAATAATAGAATATTACCAGGGTTGTATATATGTGCCAGGTGAATGCACAGAGTAATTAATCTCATGACAAAGTAATAATGCAGAAAATGTAAATTTAAATGTCTCCAGTCAGAACAGCAGAACAGGCAAATATGCTGAGAGGCCTCTAAAACTTCTCATCATGCAACAGATGGATTAACAATTGCTGTTAAACTCTTCAGTACTATTTCTCTAAATTGTATATATGTAAAAAGTGTAGACTAATCTGTGGTGAACAGGTAAAGGAGACGAGAGATGGGAGGTGCTTTTCAAAACAGAGAAAAATTTTGAATGCTTAAAATCTTTTACTGAAAAAAAAACCCCTACCTGATTGCTGACAAGATTGTCAGAAATATACTTGTAAATTTTAAATATACCAGGGCTATCTTGTTTTATTGCTGTGGTTGTACATTATGTAATGCAGGATATAAAAATTTATTCGAGTATATCATGAAGCACTGATGAGTCAAAAGTTCAGCACTAAGCATCTGATTTTCAGCTGAAGTTCAGTTCCCAATCTGCTATCAAATTAGATTGAGATAAACTGGGTCTAAATAACACCCATTAACTTTACCTGGTGTCTATATGACCAGTATTTTCTCTCTGGAGATACTTAGAGAAATTTAAAAATGGAGTTGTCATTTTTTCTACTGCTAAGAGCTAAGTGGTTCACTTCAGTCAGTGCCTCAGGTAACTGTGGCTGCAAATGTCACGTTGAGGAAGGTCTGAGGAAACATTTCTTTAAAGTGTCTTTTATATCTTGTTTTGATCTACTTGGCATCCATTCTGCACATTTGTTAATCCAAGAGCTTTATCCTTTAGATGTATTTATCATTGTAGAGAAAGCAGTTTTGTATCTCATCTATCAGGTATCTGCTGATAATATAGCACCTATCTGCTATCAGCTCTTTAAGATGGGTTTAGTATCCTAGTTATAATATTAGTACCATGACAGTTTAAACCTGAAGCTCATTACTTAAGCAAAACCAACTCTAGCAAGTAAACATGTCTAATTTAATAACAAAAAGAAAATTTCTTTTCCTTCTAAATTTGTTAAATTGCTATATAGCCTTTGTGATGATGGGATACTTTTTAAATGTAGATCTATTTATAGTCAAGTCACTTAAACTGCAAAACACATTGGATGCATGTTTTACCTGCTTCTGTTTAGGTACACCTAAAATGTCTTTCCAGTGCTAATAAACAGGCAAAAAACTAATTTTCTGCAGCCATCATCTTATACCTTCTATTTCTTCACCTTTAAGCACAACTTACAAGTGGGACATTTCACCCTCAGTTTGGGGTATAAGGACAGTCAAAATAGAGTATTTTCACAGTAATTTCTGAAGTTTTGTTTGAGTATAAGGCCAAGGGGAAGCAGACAATGAGGGGAGGATGAGGGCATCATCATATACACAAAATGAAAACAAAGAAACAAATCCAACAAAAACCAAAACCACCAAACCAAAACAGGACAAATTCATGAAAGTCTGATCCCTAGCATTAGAGAATAACCTCTAATTTTGCCATGTCATATAATGTTTCTGTAGGGTGGCATTCCCCACCACTGCAGGAACAGAGCAGGCAATGAGCTCTATGATAATCCTAAACAAACCATGAAGACCCTCTTGGCAGCATTGTTCTGTTATTTGAAATGAGACAAAAAAAAAGAGGGTACAAAATACAGTATTTCTATACAATTAGACCATACTCAAAATTTCTAAGCCAAAGAAACACTATTTGGGAAAATAATTCTCCAGCAATTCAGGTTACTAAACTTTACAGGGTTTTGTGAAGAGAACAGAGTTCCTGCTTTAGGATTGTTGGTCTTATAATTCCATCTCATTACTTCCCTGCAAATTGTGCAAAATTTGCAATTGTCTACTAGCAGCTAAAAGCTGGTATCAAAGACCCACTTTAATTAAAAGAAAACTGTGCACAGAGCTCAGGGGCTCCTCTCATTTTGCTAAATAGAGAAATTGACAGAGGTACTTGTTAATATGAGAAGATAATTATGGAAACTCATATATAAACTTACCTTTCACAGAAATTTTCACTTGGTGGCCTTATTAAAAGTGCTCAGTACTACTCTTGCTAGCAAAGATGTGCAAAGCCTGAGGGGTGAGTGGAGAGCACCTCTCTGCTGGTTCCATGCAGCACTACTGAGACTTAACCACCAAATTTTTCAAGGGTTAGAAGAAGAAAATTTAATTCAGATGTTGATAAATTTTACATCTAATATAACATAGTCCATTTTCATGGTGTTGGGGATTTTCAATAGGCTTCAGTGATGTCAAGTCCCCTTTGTTTATTTTGACAGAGCATGAGAACTCAATATGGAAGTGTTGGAAGACACTAGCTGTATAGTTCATCTTGTTTCCAAAAGCACAAGAGAGAATTGAGAAAGTTTTTAAAACTAAATTCTGCATGCTGTTGAATTCCTTTTATTTAATTATAATCTTTCATAATCTCATTTACTTCTACCTGATGCACCTTTCATTATGTAATTATAAAAACCTACATTTGTATTACACATTTTTAAGATGAGACTATTAATGTGAACTCAATGTTGCATGCAAGATTATACATGCATTAAATATAACAGTAATTTGAACATATTGTAATTACGAATGGAGCAGTTACCAGTCATAGGACTTGTTTATCTTCAGTTATTAATTACTTACTTAATAAAATAAAACATAATTGTTTCTTTTGCAATTCAGACTCTGTTGTAGTGCCGGACGCACCTCCACAAGACTCTACTGGCTACTTGTTTCAAAAGAAAATAGAAGTGTTCTCTGATTTTTGGTCTCAACGTTTTTAGTGGTTGTAGTCTTAGTATGGATTTACATACCCCCCCTCTTCCCCCAAGGCAATATAAACTAATGTTTGTTCTATGCTTCTTGATTAAAATAAGAAAAGAACCACATTCTGTTGATGAACATCTGTTCAAGACAGTTAAATGCAAATTCACATTTATTGTTTAATTTGCTGGGTGGGCTCAACATCATTGAATTCTCTCCCCATGGGAATTCTACACCTATTGATATTCAGAGAGGCCTGCATTATTCACCCCCCACCCAGTCAGCACATCCAAATATTGACAAATTTCTTCCACCACTGCCACACCTGTAGCTGCAATGAATAAGAATAAGCTATGTCCTTTGGAAAAAAGGCATTGATTATGTCTATAAATAAGATGAAGAGATGCAAATTAGTATCCATTCTGGAAACATGGGGCTTTCTGAATATAAAACTTAAAACACTTGGTTCCAAAGTGCCCAACACTTTTCCATAATATGTATTTTTAAAGAATGCTTAAAATTAGAGGAATAATTTCAAAAATTCCACATTATTTTGGTCTTGTCCAGTTTTACAATATAACTATTTTTAGTAATGGAATTTTTCAAAAGACTTTTCAATATAAACTACTTGATTTTACATCATTCTTGTGAGGTGAATGCAAATGTGATGGAGGTTTTTGGGTTTTGGTGGGGTTTTTTTGGGTTTTGGTTTTTATTTTTGTTTGTTTTGGGTTTTTGTGGGTTTTTTTCTGTTTTTGGGGTGGGTTTTTTTGAGGGAGGGGTGTATGTTTGCTTGTGCCTTTTTAGCCTTTTTTAACTGATGAGAAAACAAAGATGGCAGAGTCACCAGCTCAATATGACAGTCAACACCCTATGCACTGGAAAATTCTAATTCTTAGTAATTTAGGTTAAGGTTGTGTGTACATCTCAGCTGACATAAGACATTCAGAATTACAGATCTCAATGCAATTTTCCAAGGTCAGATGAGTCAAGACAGAAGAGAAATGAGAATTCATAAGTTAACGCCTCTGTGGCACAGCATATTTTATAGTTACCAATAGACTCACAATAACCATACAAGGAAATCCAAGTTTTGTACCACTGCAAAATAATACATTCTGCAGAAAAATAATGTCCACTTGCTCTTCTTTTAGCTGGAATTTTCCAACCCTCTTTTGTGTATTCAACAAAATCTGAATTCTGATTTTAAGGAGGCAAAGGATAATACTCACCTACCTAATAGGTGGATTTGCTCCAAAATTCAAAGAAGTGAGGAACTAACGCACAATTTTCTCAGCCACAGTCCAGACTCAGGTGTAACAATGGACTCAATTTTCATTTACCCAAAGAATACCAGTAAGATAGTGAAATTTCCAGTAAATGCACTAAACAATACATTACTGATGCAAAGTCTTACATATGACCTTGAGAAGTTCATGATTTCTCTGACATTTACATCTGGGAAATCCTCATAGTAATGATTTCTGTCTCTTCTACATACACTGTAAACTCTTCAAATCAGGGTTTGTGCCTTCTTACATGCTTATTTCACTAAAAATTCCCAATTAAGTACCAACCCATCATTCTCTGAGTTTCCGCTATGTATAAATACACTAAGAATTATTTGAGTATTCTAAATCATGCAAGTCAATGTCAGGAGACATTTTATCACTTTAAAGAGGGTGTCAGGAGTCTCTTCATCCCACTTATTCTGCAATTGATGAACATTCATCCACCTCACTGTGGGTAGAAACACCTCTCACTTTCAGACGATATGATATTTTAATGCACACACTTATATGCAGCTGTTATTAAGAATGCAGTCACATCATTTTTTATTCTAATGGTGGGAGTACATCATCAGTTCAAGTGCTGCACTAGTGAGGAAAATTCAAGACAAATTATAAGTCATAGATAATTACTATTAATAGAAAATATGCCTCAAGGAGAATGAAGTTATTAGATAAACATCATTGCAGTGCTCAGTAGCTCAGGAGTGGAAAAAAGAAAGGAAAATTACTTGCTCTGGGATTCCTCCACCCTATAGTATTCTAAGGGATATTTTTTAGAATCCTTTCTGTTCCTATCCACATCTATGTAGATTTCCTTTAGGAGGCATGAGGAGCTCCAGAAGTGCCATCTTGGAGCAGTGCAGTATTTGGTACCTGCTGCAGAAGATGTCCCAGCTTCTCAGCCAAAGCAAAGGCTCTCTCACATTCCTGCCTCAAGGGATCACAGCTGAACTCCTCACAGAAGCACTGCTAGAAACAGGAATTACTTATCAAAACCAAGATTTCATGTATATGACCTGGCTGCTTTAATTTGAATTTGTATAGAGGTGACATATTTTGCTAGCTATGGTAAGCTTTATGTCCTGTACCTGTTGAAATCTTTCCAAGCTTACTCCTCTTCTCTTCTTCTGAAATTTCTTATAAATCTTTTGTTCTTCCTTTCTTCTTCACCCCAAAAGCTGGACAGGGTGTCTAACTGACAGCAGGGAGACAATCCCTGTGGAATATTGTCCTGCACAAGGCTGTGGAAGCTGAGAAGGAGCATTCAGGCAGTAGGAACGTGAGAACTGGCACTGATGCCGTCTTTTTGGTGTTTTGTGAATGAAAAACAGTCTCCATGGGAGTTACACGAATCTCAATCTATCTATCTGCCTATTTGAGTCTGTTACATTACACGTGACTTCCCAGACACAGTTCTGTGGCTTTTTTGTCAGTACAACACAAGCTCATAGACATGCAACTCCCCTGTTGGATTGAACAGCAGTGTCAAATTTGGCAAAGTTTGATTCCCCACTGTGTAAAGATGTCTCAGAAGGGCAATGATGGCCCTCTCTTGCCAGCTGGCTGAGGGGCACCAGGGATGACAACTGCAAAACATCTGCTCTTCCACCTGCGAGAGCCATGGTGGCAAAGGTGCTTTCTGACCAGTGGGGGAAGAGACAAATGTATATTTTCTAATTATGTATTTTCACTCTCCTGCTTATTTTCCATTTTGGAAAGCAGAGCAAATTGGCCCAACTAAAAATTTTTCTTTCTAAGGCACCCGTGCAATCAGCATCACATACCAGAAACAATAGTCAAAACAATTCTCAACCTCTAACCAAAGTAATGACAAGAGTTATGATATCAAGTAATTTGATGCAAAGAAATATAACAGTGGTGCAATAGCAAAGAAATGACATGAGAAATATTTGAAGTCAAAGGCTAGATTCCATGATATTTAAATTTTTTTCCTTTATAAGTCACAGCAATCAGAAGGGGTATAATTTGTCTTTGAGACACTTCACAGAACAGCCAATTCATTAATTCAGGAATCTGTGGTATCTTTATTTACTCATTGGAGATGTGCCAGAGCAGCCCTGTTTCCATCATTGGCCACAAACACACCTGGATGGACATTTCAAAGTGTTCTGCACTGCTCAGCATCTTGACTTGTGCCTGACAATAATGCAAGGTAAACAATTAGGTACTCAAAGTAGGACCTGTAACAGCTGGTTTTGGTATTCACAGCACAAATATTCTCCCTCAAAATACAGTTCATTAAGAACCCCTTATTGCATTTTTGGACTCTAAAATACTTGATACAAATATAAAGTAGAAAGATGTGAAACAAAGACTTAGGCAGCTTCAGCAGCTTCAGTAAGCCTTCTGAATTGTCATACTCCTTTCAGGCTCACTGTCTGAATGGCATCCTAAAATTCTCAGTTGGTCATTCCTATTTATGGAGTAAATATCACCCAGTAATAAGTTACCTAAATTTATCCCTTTTAAGTAAATATTTTTTCAAAAGCAGCTTCTCAAGTAAAGGGAAACCTTTAGGATGGAAGCTTGGGCAAATAAAACACAAAAGGAAAGCACATAACTTTTTCTGCCAGCATCCTGGTGATGGGTAGCAGGTCAGAAGCCTGAACAATGTGAAGATGTACAGAAAGGATCCCTGTTAAGAAAAGTGTGATGGGAATCATTAGATAAGGACTTAATATTTTCTGAATGACCACCCTCAGGGGAATGTACAGTCAAATCCATCTTTGGAGCTGTGCTTGTCAAAAGCTCTCAGAAGCAGGTTTTCAAGCTCTCACTATTGATGTCTGGAGCTGTGTTGCCAAGGGAGGAGAGCTGACAATGAAGTGCTGTCATTAAGACCATGCAACTAAACTCTTCTTTCAGGAAACAAGCACCAATGTAACATAAAAATAGTTACAGATATTCAGGATTGTTTTGTTGTTGCTTTATGTATATTTTGTTGGCTTTCTTAAAGATGGGAATATCTCTTCCAAATATGATATTTGAAAAGTACCCTCATAAGGCTGACTAAAATTAGAATGAATAGAACTAGAATAAACACAATTTCATATTAGTTTTCATCAGTTATTACTTTCAGCTCTCCATTTAACTGTGAATGATCATGAACAAAATTTGTTTCTCTTACTAATGATACACTCCTCTTACTCTTTCATGTGGAATCACTCAGATTGAAACACACTAATGAGGCTTTCAGAGCTGAACTCACATTTCCCATTTTCTTTGAGCATTGCTTCAGAAAGCAGATTTGCTATTTGTGGAAGAAGAGAAGATGAAGATGCTTTAGAAATGAACCCAGGGTAGGTCCAAGGGATACTCCTCAGGATGCACCATTGCCTTGTAAAGAAAGGAGGTGAAGATGGGATGGCAGAGGAGGCAGTATGAGCAACCTGCACCCTACAGCATTGCAGCAGTACCTAATATTCTCCTTATCAAAGGTGTACCGCACTCATTAATTCATACAGAATCAGGGAGGTGATGAGCAATGCAGGTCCATGCTACACCGAAATAATTCAGTGTAAACCCAGCACTTGCAACAGGCTGAGAAGCAGAGAGACACCAGGAATGGGTAAGAAAGAGTCTCCAGGAGTTCTTTTGCATGCAGCAATAACAAAGCACTCTCTCTCAAACACAAAATAAAACCAAAACCCAAGAACACTTGTGCAGAAACATTTTTACTCCATAATAGGCTTTTGCTCCAGACAAAACAAAAGCTAGAATAGTGACATCTTGTTTTCAGTAGTATCTTAAGACAGCAACAGTAGATGTATTAGTAACAAGAGGCTAAGCAAGCTATATCTGAATATTTCAGGTTGGGAAGATTTTTCTGCTCTTATTTGCGTACTGGAAATACATTCAAAAACCTATAATAGAGTGTTTAGAAATCAAGAAGCCTACAGAAAGAGAAAAAAAAAGAGAGAATAAGAAACTTACACAGAAAAACAATTAGAAGAATGCAGTTCTATAAAAGAACAAAAATAGAACCTGTGAATATTAACAGGAAGGCAGGAAGAAAAAAATGAATACCAAACATCATTCCAAATGCTTGAGAAGGTGATTTCAAAGAAAACAGGGAGATAAATGGATGACAACATGCATATTAATGAGCCCAAAGCAATTCTCAATTACAGTTCATTATCATTAACCATTTGAAAAGTAAAAAGCAGATAAACCACTCGGCCTGCACCAGCAGGAGTTGAAAATTGCCTGGCAAGAGATTCTTCCCTCTCAGGAATTCTAAGTAAAGGCAAAGAGTGTTTCTATCAATGTAACACTTAGGATTCAATTCAGATAATAAAAAAAGACTTGGGGAAAGGGGAATTGAGCTGCATTATCCAAAAGACAACACACTAATCATAATATTCTGAACTGTCTGTTAAATACATCCTCCCATGCTGGCTTGAAATAATAAGCTGAGACCAGGTTGCAGTGCAACTCCCCTGACCTTTCCACCTTCATTTAACCTTTTCAACTCTCACCAAGCCCAGCTCCCTCTGAAGCAATGCCCTGTCAGCAGGTTCCAGGGTCTGCTGATTGTTTTCCTGGTGCTCACAACTGTAGGAACCTTCCCTGAGGATTGCTGACTAAATACAATTCCCATGCAACTGCATGCATGCTGGGCATCTATTCACAATACACACATTATAGGTCCAATGTCAAAAATTTCTTGCCTTGTAAGTATAAAATGAGTCACCTGCCTTGCTTAGATTAGATTTTGGAAGGAACAAGGATATCAGAAGGGGACATAATTTAGAAACTAAAAGAGCAAAGAGACTGGTAGAGAAACTTTGAGAGCCAAAGACTCACGGTACTTGCTGTAATACCGTGTGTTCTGTTTGTCACACTGAAGTTTTTAAAACTCTTTCCCTCAGAGCCTGTGACTGGCTGCTCCAGTGAGCCTAAGCAACCACAGTTTCCTTGGAATGAGTGTGTGGAGTTTGTTAATTTGCAGACACCAGGAATGATTTTGGTGACCTGCTGGAGCTGGAAATGAAAGAAGGGAGCTCAGCAGCTCCTCAGATCCACCATATACCGATACAAACAGGTTTTAATTTTGGTAGTCTGGCATCAAGCATTTCATTCACAGAGCAGATGAGGCACCTAAAGGAAGACTGTGGAGCACCCTCCTGCAAAATAATCAAGAGTTTGGCACCAATGAAGAGATTACCAGAGTGCTACCTTGGAGTCAACTCCCCTCCTGACAGGAGGGGTGTAACTGTGCCTCTCCAAGGAGCCTGCCCTCCCTTGAGGGCCTGGCAAGGGTTTGTGCTTTGAGGATGCTGTGAGTGTCCCCCTGTGGCACAGAGGATCTGGGTCCCCAAATGCAGCACCCACGAGCGGACGGGCCCTTCTGCCACGGCACAAGCAGCAGCTCCCAGCCAAAACTTCATTAATAGTGTAATCTGTTTTAAACCTGTTTCATCCATATTTTAAATCTACTTCCTCCGTATTCAAAATTTCTTTTCTATGCCAAAGCTTCATAAATAAACAATTTATAAGCTTTTTTTCCACCAGACTTTCTACCACACAGGCATAGGAATGTCATGAGTAACAATTTCTGTTTCCACCAGAATAGATGTATTTATGCCCTAACTGTCCTTTTAAAAGTCTGTGTCAAGAAAATAGTGGGTAAGAGCCTGGCAAAGGAAGAGAAATCTTGCAGTATTTTGGTATGGAAAGCAGAGAGGATCAATTCAGTACTTCTTTTCATTCTTTCACTTACTAAATCTTATTTACAAACTTTTTTTTATAACTTTTGGTAAATTCTATGGATTCTGGGTATTTTTCCTCTTTTGATGTTACAAAGTCTTCTGCTTTCATAGCTCCATTCTGTACAAAATAGGATGCCATTTTGCTAGCCTCCAAACTTTGTAAGATTTTCATAATTGGAGCATTAAAGGAATTTGTGTCCTGCCACTAGGTCCTCAGTACAATAATTAGTGATTCCCTTGATATGAGAAACATTCATTTAACTTTGTAAAGTAAGTTGCTTTAAACTTTTATTACCATCCTGTATCTAGTATAGAGGGAATAAAGCATTTGTGCAACACCAGGCCATTACAACTTCTAGGAACATTTTATTTCTTAATCAAAAGCTGAGAGTTTGTGAAACCATCAGAAATAGAAACTGGATTTGTTTAACGGTGCAGTATGATAAAGTTACCAGACAAAGAATTTGTTCAGAAGTTCCAGTTCTTTGAACATAAAAACATGTTTCTTACTCTTTGTGTTGAAATCAGGCAACAGTTTGGGTCTGTACAATACATACTTCTTAGTGCTTTTTTTTTACCAAAGCTGGTATTGTCCAGTCCTAGTCAGAATTTCAGAACAAGTTCTAAGACTTAGAACAAAGGAGCAAATCCATCATTTTGAAACCTTTTCTCTAAAGAAATTACCAGCTTTAATGCCTGGTTCTACACAAATCCTTCCAACACCTCTAAATGAGAATGACCTAAATTTCCAAACTTTTAATAGAGTAAGCAGAAAACTACATATATGTAGTTGTTCAATATTTGCATTTGATCATTAAAATTTAGGAATTGTATTCTGATATTTTGAAAGCATTTGATTATTTCTTGGAAGAATTTTTTAAAACCAGTTTCACAGCAGCTTCTTTATAGTACATAAATCTGATTTTTTTTTACTTTTTATTTTGATGTTAGAATACTGTAGGATACTTTCCCACAAGAATAATTATTTCCCAAAGCAATTGAAATATAGGTGGTCAATAGAGGAAAAACAGAGCAGAAATAATTAATCTGGATAAAGAATTCGAATAAGACTTGTCCATTTGTGCAGACATCCTTCGAACACAAACCAGAGTTAACCTGTCATAAGCTCTTTGATGAGAAGGGATCTAATGACATTTCTTTTAGCAATTAACAGTATCTCTTCTGAATTCAAATGTGTTTAAGCAGGCAGAGCTAGGGTAGTAAATCAGGGAATAGAGAAGCACACAATTATAGGACCTATTCAAATAATATACTCATCTTTTAAAGTACCTCCCTACACCCCAAGTCCACCATGTTCAGGTAGCAATTGATAAGAATAGTCTAAAATTACTTTCTGAAGCAGAAATTTCTACATAGAATTAAGAATTATCATGATTTTTTTATTTGTTCTTTAAGTGACTTTCCACTTCACTTACAGGAGACCTACACAGATTCACACAACTTACTGGCACCTCATATATTTAAGAAATTTCATTTATTCCTCATAGCAGTGGCAAACAGGTGATATGGAGAAATCACACAGCTCTTTACCAAAGCCTCTACAGAACCCTCAACAGCAGATACTACTCTCCTATTCATAAAGTTGCTCTCATATGTGGCATCAGGAAAATAAAAAAAAAAGGAAAAAAAGCATCCATAATTTTTTTCATATTCAATTCTTTTCCCTGTAGGTTTTATTAACAAAGTTCACTATTGAATCCGTTTTCTGCTTTATTACTCAATGTTACAACAATGCTGTATTTTTTCATTTCAGAAGACATTTCAACGTTACATCTACTATTGAATATGTCTTGTGGACTATCAAGCCAACAAAAGTTTCACCATTAATTTCTATGGGCATAAGCCTTCAAATTAATATTAAGAAACATATTTTGCTGATGTGCTAGTTACTAATGTGATTAGGGGGGTATAATACCCACTGATCATTTCAATGCATAGCTATTGCAATAAAACATTGGGTTTGACTAAAAGCTTTGATGTCATCAGGATCCGTGAAAATGAAGCATAATGAATGTGTGAATGGGAGACCTCTCCAATCTGGAAGTTAATTTGCATGACATTATGACCTTGTTTGCATTGCAGAATATTAAAATATTCCTTCTAGCAAACACTGGTATTTTGAATACCCAGGAAATGCCATGCTGAGGTCTTAATAGGTTATTAGTCATATTTCAGCTTCCCCAAATTTTTCCAGATGGGTGTAATAAAAGAAAAAAATATCCTGGAAGAAACAGTAGGATTTTTTCCTTTAAACATCCAAAATAATGTTAACATATATTAAGAGAATGGTATTAAGCTATTGTCAGTCCTCCCTGTTAATATTGTGCTGTATTTTAGAGTAATATGTATGCTATCATTTTCTGTAAGAATGACTATTTTTCAAGGTAAAATTATTTCCTTTATAAAAGACTGAATATTTTTATTATTATATTCATTAATGAATGAACACAATGAAATAAGGCAGGAATACATTCATCCATCAACACAAAATTTTCAGCACTGAAGTAAGCAAAAATGCCTTATTACCCTCAAAGACAACTGAAAGGAAAAAAAAAAAAACTTGGCTCACAGCCCAAGCCCTCAGTTACCACTTTGGCTGTGGGGGTCAGGACCAGAGCCTGGGCTGTCCTGCTGCCCTGTCCTCCCTGAGTGCTGATTGAGGCCACCAGGCCCAGGGCTGCTCCAGTGTGAGCAGTGAAAGAGGAGCCTGTGGCCAAGGAAAAGCTGAGCTGCTCCCAGCTTCTAATGATGGCAGCAGCTGACAACATTCCCCAAAGGATCCGTTCAGCCTGTGTCCCATCTCCCATCCAATGGTGACAAACTTGACTTCTTCAAAAAGAGGTCAAGAAAGAGACGCAGATGTACAATCATATTTAGTGTTTGAGGTAAATGGTATTTCATTGTATTAAAGTCTTTGTTACTAATGGAAACTAAGCTCGGGAAATATTTTCAGAAAGTATCTTAACTCCTTCAGTCCTATACATGATGTCACTGCACATGCATATATAACTTGTACTTGGGAACTCATCAGGAGGTTCAGGATGCCAGATATTTTCCCTAAATGCCCGTCTTCCAGACTGGCTCTTTGGAAAACATTCATTCAAAACACACTGAGAAGGGGAAAAAAAATGTTTTGAGCTTAGGTCAAGCATTCCAAACTCTGCTTCAAAAAGGGACATACATATCCTTAAGGCAGGAAAAAGATTATCTAATGGCAGTATTTTCATACAGAACTATCTTCTCCTTCAAAAAGAACCCAAGAACAGCTCTTGTTTGCTGGAAAGTGGTACTTAAATAACCGTTTGTTCAAGAAGTTAGAGATGTAGAATATTCTAATTGATGGCCAAAATGTTCTTGCTTTTCTATTTATTCTTTTGCTTCTGTTCTTTCCAATATGTTAGCATGCTGCTGTTAATGAAAGTATTACAAACCACTGAATGATTCTGTGATTACCAGAAGTACAACTGTGAGATCAGAGACAAGTGGAGTCAAAAACCAGGTGGGTCATTCCTGGTCCTTGGATTGGAGGGGAATGCAGAGTCCCTGGCAGGCCCACACAGCCCAGGCCCAAGGGCAGGCTTAGCCCAACTCATTTTAAGAAGGATTCACACATGGTTCAAACATGCAGGGCACCAAGAGAGTTCAGAATCTCTGACATGAGACTTACTTGTATATCCAACTTGTATCCCATGAGATTCTCTAGATACAGTCATTTCATCTTCAAAACAAGTATTAGCTGTCTTCAGGGAAGGGGATAAGAATTTCCCTCAGATATGCAGAGAATAGAAATTGGAAGGGAAACTTAAAGCTCTTCTCAGAAAGCAGAGGCTCTGACAATGGGAGGTCAGGGGGCGTAGCCAGGCTGCTGAGAGACCTGCAGGGCCATGCAGAGATGCACCAATCTCTCTGTTTCCCGTGTACTTATTTTCCCTTTTCTTTTTCTGCTGTGTTGTTCTTTCCCTGTGGTTGCTGCCTTTTCTACTTTCTAGACTGTTTGGACATTGTCCAGCTGCCAAGTGTCAAACATACTTGACTGTGAGATCTCCCCTTCCCCGTGGAAGGATGGAGCCTAGGCTATTCTAGGCTAGTCCTCTGACCTTGATGTTAGAGAGACCACCTTGTGCTAATTGGCTAGAAAAGGTAAAAACCAATATTCTTAAGTGACTTCATTTTCTGAAGATTGACAATGCCACAGAATCATCAAGTTCATGTAGGACATGGACCTGTCATTGAAAGGTAAAACCCCTTTTTATTCTTTATGGGCATAGAGATAAGTTCTGAAATTTTTGAAGAAATGTTCTGTACTGGCTAACAGCATGTGCCAGCCGGTCTGAGTTTATGTAACAAGTGTGAGAAATCCAAACCCCAGCTCTTCACAGCACACAAGGCACTGCCTTTGAGGACTGCTGGGTGCATAGCAGGAGGGAGCTAATGCTGGAGAGCCCTGGCTGAATCTGAACAGAACAGGAGGTGTGATTTAGGGCATATCTGAAAGCACTGGTCCTTCCCCATCATCTCAGGAGAACTTGAGCCTTTATCTCCATTGTGTACCTGTTTTGTGCAGCACAAGAGACTGGAGGGGTGGCTGGGAGGGACTCAGGTGTCAGTTCTTGCCATGATCTGGGGATGTCAGCTAAACAGAAGCTTAATGGCTGTGTCCTGCAGTTCAAGCATAGGCCACTTGATCCAGCCAATTCAACTGCTGGTATATTTAAAGTGGTACTGAAAAGGCGACTAGCAACACATATGCTGCTTCTGACTTTTGCAGCAATATCTGAAAAAAAAGAGTTAGCAAAACCTTTGTGGTAATTTTTAATGAAGAAGAGAGCTCAACTCGAAAAGAAGCAACTAGAGCAAATTTAGCCAAAAGACAATTTGAATAGGGACTACAGAATTGGAAGGTAAACTACAGAAAGGTCACTGAGTAAATTTTCAAAATTTAGATACTTCAAAAAGCCTCTGAGGTCCTGTAGATTATTGACTTCAGAGAAAAACACATTCTGATTGAATGCATGTTGAAAAGATACCTTGAGCAGAGTGCAGTGTTATACTCTTTTATCAGTGACCTGAAAATGGAGTCTTGGCTGCTGCCTCCTGCGCTGCTACTGAAAGCATTATGCCCACTTCACATGAAAATGGGACAAATTAGATGGGCCATAAGGGCAGATAAGACCTGAAGCAGTTTGTGTTTTGTTAGCAGGCATGGCCAGCATTCTTGGCTTAGTAATGTTCCAGACAGAGCCCAGGAACTTTATAAATAAAACAGTTGGTTTTTTTTTTTTATTTTCATCAGAAGGAAATTAAATACTGAAACCATAACTTCCAAAGAACTACACAAATAATTTGAAAATTTTTGGCTATGTGAGTCTGTTACTGGCAAAGTCAGTCCCACATACAGACATATATATAGATTGAACTTGATGCAGAAATATAATTAAAGGCATTTAGAAGGTGAGATTACTATTTTCTCTTAGAAGAAAACCCTACAGTAATTTCTTTCTGTTTTGACGGTTTTCTGCAAACAGCATAGTTGAGATCGATAGCAACAAAAGAATGTGTCTTTCCTTTACCAGCAGATGAAGGAGTCTGCTTGACAGCAGTTTGTTTCAGAGAACAGAATATGAACATCCTTATTTTTACTGTACAGATATTTAGATCCTTCTGCTGGGCAATGCAGTCATCCACTTTTCCAGTCCTGTCTACAGGTAGTCATAGACCTTCTGGGATAGGGTTGTTACAGCAAGAAGCCAAAGACTTAAGGATTTTGGCTGTAATAATGATAATTTCAGATTTATTTGATCTGTACTCATTCAATAGTGTTGTTGACAGGTCACATCACTCTAGTCTTTTCTTTGAGTCAACATATATAATTTTATCAATTCATGGCATGCCATGTTCATTTATGGGTTGTGGGTTTTTCCCTTTACCTAAGGGAAATAGCCCAAGTATTTTTCTTTAACCTTTCATTCCTTCATTTCAGATGGTACAGAAGTGCATTTTCCCAAAAACATTCTACCAGAGGAAATCTTTAGGGAGATGAACACTACTGCATCAAGGACTTGTGAACAAAACTCAGGTAGAAGTGGTGTGTGGGGACCAAAGTGAGGTTCTCTACTGTCTCCTGTTGTGACTTAGGATCATTTCTTAACAGGGGAAGCTCTCTCTATAAATTTGGGATAGTTTAAGTTTGATTCAGAGGCCTTTGTGAAACACCCATTTCACCTCATTTTGAAGGGTGCTTGGGCCTGGGGGAAGCAGAAGCTTCCTCTGAGCACCAGTCACTTGGCTTGGGCAGGTGCATCCAATTCCAGAAATGAATTATGCCCATGGTCAGATAACACATCTGAAACCCAGAGGCTCTGCTGCTTTGATATGGCCATTGCCCCTCCCCCCAAGCTTATATATAGCAAGAATATTTGTGTGCTCTGAATCATTATTTTTCTTTGAAATATCTAAAAATACTATTGCTGGAGGAAGCCAGCCATTTGAACTATGTATATTTAGTCTTCTCCAGCTGCTGGAAATGCTGATAGGATTTGAATTTATCAGAAATTTGGTTTAGGCTGCAGGTTTTTTTCTTAGCAACAGTTGCTATGCAAATTATTCAGAGAGTTTCTGCTGCAATTGATGCTGTATAGAGATTTAGAATACCAGATTCTCAAAAATCTTTGCTGCAAGACACCAAGTTCTTAACCTTTCAATGTGTTCAAATTTGACAACTATATCAACAGAATCACTTGCCCTTCCTTATTGCTCTTCAGCCATGAAATCTTTATATTTTCTTAATAATACATCAAAAAATTAGTTCTAATCTTCACAGTATTACACAAGAGAGCAGTTGAACAGAGATGAAATTGTCTTTTTCTCTACCCTTTGGTTACCACCGAGGGCTCAGTCCTTTGTAAAGGGAAAACACTATTCCTGCCTAGAGGCAGTGCCAGGCTCTAGAGGGAAAAACAGGGAGAAACGAGAAGTCCCATCCAGCACCTTTGTGAAGTTTAGTTCAATTTTGCATTCATTGTACAGAGAAATAAATCACGTCATGACTAGGTTAAATCAACTGTTAGAACTTCACAATAGAATCAAGAATAAAATAATCCCAAACTCCCAAATTTCCAACACTCAATGCAAGTCTGTAATAAAGATAAATACTGATCATCTTTCTTGGGTCATCTCTTGAAGGTGTTGAATTTCTACTATCTGCTACTCTACATTTATGCAAAAGCATCGTATATAAACCCTTTTGTTCTCCCAAAAGTGCTGGTGGGGGAAATGACCTAATGCTACCACTGCTATTTAGAAATAGATATTAGATATGGGCTCAGTTCTAATCATATTTCAGTCTAGTTTAAAAGCAAGGATTCAGTGTTTGAGCTTGTGGGTGAGTTAGAACTATTGTTCAATACTCAGTCAAAACTTGTCTTCCAACACCCCCATGAAGTTAGTACAAGTGCATTGGTTACGCAGAGATTGTGTTCAGTTTAGAACAAGAAAATAAACCACTAATACATTCAGCTCATACACATAAGCATGTTTCTAGAGCTACATATCTCAACAACCTTGCCTTAACCTAGGAAAAGGATGACTTAAAGCCAGACTTTTCAACTCCCTGAGAAGTTTTATATGACAAACATTATCCCTTTTCTCATTCTACTTAAATCAAGGGGCAGGGCAGATCATCACCAGTGACCTATTGATAATTCCTAAACTGTGAATACACAAGAAGATGTGAGAACTGCAGGTCTGTGGTCATATTTTGCATATTGCTACAGCACTGATCATCTTAGAGGAAACCTTTAGGATTCAGCTGGACTCAATAATAAGTCCAAGCTGCATCCAGATGAATGACTAAAATGACTAGGGCGGGGACACACTAGGAAAAAAAGCTAACCCTGTCAAAGCTAACTAGTAGGTGAAGAGTCACAAGTTTACTGAGATCTTCAAAAACAGAACAGAAGTTGGACTACTTGGAAGATTTTCCCCTAAGTTCTGGTTCTGTACCTCTGGCTGGGCTCATTGATATTGTATAACTGGGAAGTTTGAGCTCAATCTCTGCATGCCCTTCTGTAATCAGTGATTACTTCTGCAAATGTCACACTGATTAGCCAGATTCTTATTGTCAAAGACTTGTGCATTTCTGTTTTGTGTAAACAATCAATGAACAAGGAGTCCTCAGCCAAGGGCATGACAGGTAAATACACTATGTAATGTCTTACATTAAAGAAGTGAAAAGCATAACACTTGGGACCTTCTAAACTCTACAGCTAAGAATGGTGTATCAGCAAAAAAGCAACATTTGTTATTGTGCAGAGAAAAATCTAGATTTCAGTTATGTTAAGCAGCATGCAGTAGAAGAAAATTCACAGTTTAGTTACTCCTGTCCTCACTGCCATAAGCCACTGTGGCTCAGCAGATGTGTTGCACACTTAACCTTCAGCTGGGCAAGGTAGATCTTTTGGGAGACATGACAATGAGCATCACAGAAGCCTATAGGTAGCCTGAGGAGAGAGAAGGGGGTAACATGTATTGTATTAACTTCTTTGTAAGCCATGAGCAATGAATTTACTCATTGAACTGAACTAAGAGACAAAATGCTAATAAAAGCTTGCCTTGGGCAATAACTTTTTTTAAAAAGAAATTCTATTTCCATCATCTCTGAGCATTACAAAATCTTCCGTCTGACTTTATTCACCAGAACATTTGCTCCTATGGCAGAAGAGCTGCAGTGCCATGCTTGGTGTGAACACTCTTTCTTGGGCAGGGTTCATCTCACCTTGTGGCAGACATGCTGTAACCAGCTCCATCTCATCAGGGAGTTTGGCCTCCTTTAAGGACACAGGAGAGAAGCACGTTTGTTCTAGGTATAATTAGTCCCACACTGGGGCAATTGTCTGGACCAGCAGACAAACTACACCCTAGAAATGAGTCTGTGAGGAAGTCTAGCTGAGCAGCTCAGATGCATGCACCTATTTGGCAGGGAGTTAAAGTTAGATGAAGAAAAATTCCCTACCATTCCATCTTCAGTCTGAGTCTAGTGCCCTGAAGCCATAATGTATGGAAAAAGTTACTAGACAGATCAAAAAATGAGTATTTTAATAACTATTTTTGAACACTGAGTATCATCAGACAGGTTCTTTTTTTTCTGCTAATTCCTAATATCAGGGTAGAAGGCTTCCTTCTGTCTCAAGAATTGTCTGTTCTATTATAGCTTTACCCCTTAATATATTTCTCATAATTTGTTTTTCCCATGAATTAGCAAGCTCTTTGAAGCATTTTTGTGCATTTTAGGTACATCATGCTTCAGAGTCAGTCACCAAAAAGGGCCTTTCACTAAGGGGTTCACTGGATAGGTCACCAAGCAAAAAAAAAGAAAGGAGGAAAATCCAGTAGAATGGTGTCCCCTTGCACATTAGGGATTAACTGTGTTCTCTGAGTGCAGAGTGAAGAAAATTACTCCCTGTTTCTTGTCTGGGCACCACTCATTTAAGACAGGTAAAAACAACTAGATGAGTTTGGCCATTGAATTTAAAGTACTGGCCTTATGCACAATATGTATTTTTTGCTATGGAAAACCAATTTTATCTTTAGGATCATTTCTAGAATCACAATATAAAAATAAGGAAAAATCTACAAGTTTATGTTTAAAGTTATAATATGGTCCTTAGAAAGATTGAGGAAAGATAAGCCTAACTTCCCATAAAGACTTCAGCACAATAGGCTGTATTTATTTAAATATTTATTCATTTTTCATTTCTTGTAGAAATTAAAGTGAACTATTATCTTATTATAAACTGGTATAAGTGAACAAGTTAGATAAAATACAATATAGATCATTATCACATGGCAAGTTTAGTGTTATTTTAATGACTTTTCTGCTAGACTGTAGGTTGCTAAGATTCACTGAGAGACTTGAAAGCTGAAGTTGATTTTCCACCATAAAAGATCCTTCCTTATTCCATCCTCCTCTCAACCCATTGCTTAGATATGTTTCCTATTTTCTCTTTTTATATAGCCTCAGCAATCCCAGCCTAAGAAAACTATTTGCTTTGCTGTTTTTGAAATTGCTGTGAGCATTCCACTGTAGAGAAGCTGCTTTTCTAAAGCAAACATACATGAGTTTCTGAGATAGAAAGCCTTCAATCGACATCAGAGGGCTTTAGAATTGCTTCTTACTGTTTACATACTTTTTAACAAGTCTGAATTCCCTTTGTAGAAATCATTAGTGCAAAATTCTTTGGCAGACTACATTCACTTCAGTCATTTCAGTTGCTATTTATTCTGAAATGATTTAACATTCAAAGCGAATGAAGGACTGCTGCAGTAAAAAGACAACTTCTTTCTGTGCCTCTCTGTGCCACTGCATGCAATAAATCCACAGCAGACAGAACAGAAACAGAGCAAGAGTGATTTAAACCACAGTCACTTTTCTAATGTTTATTACTGACCACTAATACTTGTTATGCTGGTTTAACTAACAGAGCTATGATATTTCGCATGTCTCACTTCCTGCCTGTTTCTGTAGAAGTCATATCGATTTATCTGACCGTAGCCTCATAGCTCAATAAAATGCCAAAATCCTACACCCAGCTAAGGAGGTAAATACATTCTCTAGTTAAAAGTTATTCTTTTCTATGAATCTGTCTCTAGTGAGAATCCTTTCCTTATGATCTACAACTCCATAAGGTGAGTTTGGGACAGCATAATGTCAGACCTTGCTCCGGCTTCCACAGTCTATTGAGCCAGCTCTGACTGATATGGTCCTGATAGCTGTTATAAATCGAGTAACAACTAAATCTTTCCCCAAATCTCTTAACAGAGATCCTTTCTGCCAATGACAGGGTCAGCCAATTGACCCTGAAAAGACTAATAATGCTACCACTCTGAATTTGAGGGGGTCATTCTCACATCTCACATCTTTTCCCTTTTTACAAGCACATTTTTGGCAGCCATCAGCTACTGAATTACATGCAGATCTGAAGAAATCCCATCTTTCATTCCGGGATAAAATCATAATACATGTGAAAATCTAGAAAGAAATAGAAACAAAACCATGTAGAACTTCTTTTATATTGGCTCTATTGGATTCCTACTGAAAAATTCTCAAAACAAGTACGAGCCTACAGATCAGTGCACTTAATGTTTTAAGTATTTGACAACCTACTGGTTAAATTATGAGCCACACTTGGGGCATAAACCAGAGAAGTTTGATAGACAAAGCAAAGAGGAAGCACATCCACTGCCATCAGCATTCCTCCAGCACAAGCTTTAGTAACCTGGAACCAACTCTTGAGGTCATGCATAGCCCATTGTGGTGCTTAATGCAGCTATGAAAAAAATCAATGCTGTCCTTTTTGGCTGGAATAAAGGGTGTTGCTTACTGAGCAGGACAATATAAAATAGAAAAATAAGAGACCCTCAAACAATTTGGGATGGAGTGCAAAAAATTCTTCTCTTTCTCTTCAGTGACTCTGCCTGGAAATTTTCAGTCTTCAGTAAAGGTGTGTGTAAAAGATGGAAAAAAACTTCCTCTGAACTATGTTTTCAACATTTTTAAATGCAACTGTTCCTGTTATTTCTCTGCTCTTTAAACTGCTTTGTCACAAGAGTCTGTCCTACACTTGATAAATTCCACTTTAATCAGCAGGTGCCTTAATTTACGACTCAGAAGAATAAAAAAAAAATGGTTGACCAGTCAAAAGAGTATATAATTAAATAAAGAAAAACTCATAGAACTCATGGGACACAGTGTCTGGAGGCAATTAAAAATTAACATTCCCATTTACAAAGGGAAGTTTTTTCTTAGAGATGTCTAAGTTTCCAATTCAAGATTCCGTTTTCCTTATTGCTTTAGTATCTTTCTGGAGCAAAGAGAAATGTTATTTACAAAAAACCATAACTCTCAAATAAAATGGAAATGCATTTTAGTACCAACACTTGCTTTCCTGAGGTTAATGCAGAGATTGTCATCTCCCTCACTTTATGTATTTCAAAGGAGATTAAGCTAATATTGTAAGGAATGATATATTCATAAATGAAGGAAATTAATTAATTATAAACAATGTACAAAAATATACTCTTGCTTGTCAAAATGGCCTCCATCTTAAAACAATACCTATAGCATAATATTTGCCATAATGCCATTCACAGCTTTCTCTATTCTCTCTCACTCCATGCAGAGATGTTTGACAACTGATATGGGTGATTAAAAGATTGTGCTCCTGTTGCGGTGGATCCATTCTAATATAAAATAAGATAAAATTAAAGAAAAAATAGGTGAGGTAGAATATATTTGAAGATAGGTAATAAAGAAACCAAGATGCACATTTTCTCCCATCTGCAGAACCAATTAGCAGAACTGCTATAAACTATTCCTACCTAGAAAGAATACAGTTAACAGTTTCTAGTGGACTGTGGTCAGTAGCAATTACTTGTAGTTTTACTATCCAGAACTCTAACACTTTAAATTCTATGACTTAATGAAAAGCACAGCATAACCTTCAGCAATAAACCTCTTTCAGCAAGAACTCATGTGCTTAGACTGCCAAGTGAATTTAAATACCTTCCTAACAGAGAAACAGAAATTCCCTGTGTGGTGTGAGCAGGCATCAGCTCCACCCAGATCCTCCAGCCAAGCTCTCAAGACACTGCACACAAACACCAGCTCTGCCAGAGGGCTTTACCAGCCTTCCTTAGAATCCCACCACCAAACCCAAAGCAGAATTGATTTCCCTGTCTCCAATGGAACACACCCCTTACTGGATACTGCTTCATCATCTCTGCTAGAAATAACTTTTCCCTGGGGCTTAGAGAGAGGCTTCTGGAGAGAAAATCTGTCTTTCACAAAGAATCGGGCAGTCCCAAATGGCAGCTATTTTCAAAGGAGTTGTTCCTGAAGGAGGATAACCTCCCTACAAGGTCTTTACTCTTCTGCTTTATTCAGCTCCCCCAGCTGAGCTCTGCACCAGCATATTAGCATGCACAGCATCCCCTTCTGAAAAAGCAGAAACATTTCCAGCAAGGGCACTCTATGCAAGTTAGTCTGCTAAGTAGCTTTGCCTTCTCCTTAAAGTATGCTTAAAATAAAGCAGTTCTCAGCAAAATAGATTCCCTGTTTTTCCTCTCCCTGTGCAATGTATTCAGAGTTGGGACATTTTTAGACCCTCTCCATTAACTCCTGTGAGTTTGCATCCAGCCCCTCTGCCTGTTTATAGAGGAGATGTTGCTCCCAGCTGAGGCACAGGTCCTGTGCCCTCACTCTGCTGCTGTGGTGCCAGTGCAGACCAGGCTCCCCCTGCAAGTGTGCTCTAGGCTCTGCCAGCCCTGGAAAGCAGCCCTGTGTCATTATTTCAAAGTCAGGACAGAAGATATTGGAGGTCTAATGGCTACACATGACAATAGAGTAGGCTTTAGTATTCCTGTTGGATGTTACTCTTTACTTGGAAGAAATAGTAAGAGGAAATTTATTGGTTCTGTTTAGTCTTTATGTACTAATTAACAATCTTCAAGTGCCAGAATAATTTGCCAGATCCTTTCAGATTTCACCATACAAACTACAGTTTCTGGATTGATTCAAACCCACTTCTGACGTTAACATATTAGAAGTTGTTATACTGTTTTCTTACATTGAGAAGAGACTTTCTTTACAATTAGGTTCTGCAGCCAAGGCTTTCTTGTTAAAGATAAATGAAACTCTGACCTGTAGCTATTACTGTTAATTCATAATAATTTTTTTTGTTGTTTGGTGACCATGGCTACAGCCAGATATTAATATCTGCTCTTGCTTTCAATTAATAAAAAATATTAAATGAGGGTAACACATATATTGCTACATTTACATACATGTATTTGTTTTGAATGTCTCATCTCTGGAGATTCAAAATCCACCTGTATGAGTTCCTGTGTCACTTGCTCGGAGTGACCCTCCCTTGGACTGCACAATCTCCACAGATCCCTTCCAATACCAATGATTATGTGATTCTGAGCCCATGTGTCCTGCAGGTCCACATGTACTTCAAAGAGGAGCTACTGACCAAGACTATTCTAAATACAATTTTTTTAATGCACAATGGTACAACAGAATCTACAATTTCATTGTAATGACACAATTGGATTTAAGCTACTAAAATTTCATCCCAGCAGAAAGAGCCATTTCTTACTTTGTTATAGAGTATGGATTATATTCTGTTAGATCTTAACTACAACTTGAAATATTTAAAATCCTTTACATAGCCCTATGAATTTTATATTTGCAAATTATCTTTGACATTGCATAGATGAGTTAAGAAATTATAATTATCCATTACATAAACAGAAACAACAAAAGATCCAGGCTGATGTTTCAGTTTAGTAAGATACTTAAGTGTCAGCTCCTCTGAATTAACTGGGAATATCTATATACTCTAAGTTATATGCTTTGGGCTGAAGGCCACAGGAGAGCATGGCTATGCTGATGATTAGTTTGGAAAGATTTCACTTCCTGCCCACTCCTGGCCCCAGCTCAGTCTGGAGGTGAGCTAGTGGTTTTCATAAGCCCAGAGGATGGGTACCTCCAGGCTGACTGCACAGCATCGAATCCAACCCAGCCACCAAGAAACTCAGGAGCAGAACAAGGCTTTGCTCCCCTCCAGGCTTTGCTGTCCCAGCTGCACAGCTGGAGTTATGGCAGGAGAGGATGGAAAATACTGAGACACTGTAGGTGTCTCCTACTTTACCACTCACAGGTGCTTAGGCTTGATTATGCTGGGCACAGAATAGGAACGAGAATGGCAGAGAAAAGAATACAAGCTTAATGAAAAACACTTCTTAAAATACTGACTGGTATCTTTTTTAAATTCTTATAAATATAGACAATACAATCTCTGGCAAAGCCCTCAGACCTTCAAATCTATACTTAGCAAGTGAACAGGAGTAGAAGCTAAAATGGAAGTGATGGTATATATTTTAAGAGAACTAATCAATCATTCATCAGTCTTTAATTATCCTACTCTGTAATCAGAGAATCAAGCAATAAGCATTTTGTACCCAAATTGAATGCTTCTACCTGGCCATTGACTAAAATTGGGAAGCACTTAAAGATTTCTGTTTCAGTTTAATTAAAGACAGCCTAATTTAAATCTATTTATTATGTCATTTGCGTTTCATCCTGAAAACCCATATGCATTTCAGCATCTTTAATCGTGTGATTGGACCAATGACATTAATATCTGCAAGATTTTTTCTTTTCTTTAGAATAAGATTACTCTGGTACCAGAACTAATCTGTTCTGAAAATGACTTAGTCACACTTTATTTTAAGAATGTTCTTTAGGACACAAATGTAAGCAAAAATACAAGAAATATTTTATTTCCTGACTTTTCCTCATTGTTATTAACCTCTTTTAAAGTACATTATTTCTGCTACAACCTGTGAATTCTTACCTGGGACCCCAGCAAATTTATTATGCCACCCTCCCTGGAGTAAACCCCCTAAGAAACCTTAACAGATAGGGTGATAGATATCCCTTTGATATCAGAATACCTCCTCAATCTTTAACATGAATATGACATAAAAAGTTGGGAGATTAAAATAAAATTTAATTACATTTTACTGATTCTGAGAAAGAGTTAATTAAAGTAATTAAAGTAATTCAGAAGTAATGGAGACTTGGTTTAAACTAAATGCCAAGTTTTCTTAAAACCTCCCCAAAACACACCTGATCAATTTTTTCTTCAAAGAGATTATGTTAGCAAATATGAGGGTTTAACAATCTTAAAGGGTATTTTTCCACTTAGTATTGTTGTGTTTTTGTGCTGTAAGGAGATGTTTATGTAAAACAACATAGTTCAATTTTAACTTCACAAACAGAATAAGGCTTATATCTATAATGATACATGCAAGATTTCCTTTTTATTATGTTAATGGAACTTTAACAATAACAGAGAATCTCTGAGACATTTAAAGATTTACTCAGTCAAAAATATGCGTTCACATTTTATTTCAGTTTTCATGTCTAATAGACATAGAGCCTAAATAAAGAAGGAATTTTGATGGTCTGTTAAAAGCATGACCATAGGCTTCTTTTGGTATTCAGTTTACACAATTAGACCTAATACAGTTTCTGCAGTATATTTAGCCAGTGTATTCTTCACTGGAAGGTCTAACAAGACTTAAAAATGAAAGTCTTTTTTAACATGTCCTTCTGAATATGAAAATCTTTTCCCAGCACCTGTGCTACCAATATCTTCTCCTCAAAATGGATTCAATTACACTACGGTGCCCTCACACATAGTCTTGGAGGACTTCATATTTTAAACACGTTAAAAATAAATCAGCCAAATCTTTCTGCCTTTGATATCAGTGAATTTTTTCCTCTTGGTTTCAGTTGTGTTGGTGACCTAATTGGTTGGAAAGTTTTCAAGACTTAGAGGTATCACATTAAAAGTTTTGTCAACAGCATCTCTGAGATAAGGCTGGTGAGCCTCAGCATTGCTGAAGGAATCTACTGCCAGAACACTTAGGAGATCTGAACTTTACTTTTAGACACTGGTCTTTTTGTTTGTTTGGGTGGGTTGTTTTTGTTGTTTTTTTTATCTGAATTTTACCATATGCCTAGAAAACCCAGTTTCCCTGTGAGCATGTCTAAGCAGGTCAGCAAAAGAACTACCCTATAGAGAATAAAATTTTTCACAAAAGCCTTGCATTGCTTCAAGTTAGGTATAGAAAGAAATAATAGAAATATGATACTGACATTCAATCTGGAACTGTATTTTTAACCTTGCACAAAGGATCTTGGACTACCACTGCCAAATTTCAAAGAAGAAACACGGCCCTAGGCCTAAGGCAATGAGCTGCTAGGAAAGAAACATGCTCCTCTCAGCTCCCTGATGTTACAGAGTCTTGGGGATGCAAAAGCCAAGGATATACTTGTGCTTCAGGCTTCACTGAAGTGTGAAATAGTTCTCAGAGTGCTACATGACTGTGATGTGGGCTGCATCCTTCAAAATGCCCCATTCTTGAGCCCCTGGATAGAGGGAGCTATGCCACTTTTAAGCCACCATCACAAAATTGCAACTGCAACCAGCTGTGTCAGCTTCTCAGCCATGTGGCTGTCAGTAATCTCTCCTGTGTGTGGTAAAGTATGTCAATAGTGAACAGCCAAGGTGAGAGAGATTTTCTTGCCACAATAATGTTCTCGAGCTAAAAAAAATGTATGAGAATTGTTAAATAACTGCTCTAAAATTCTTTGAGTCCACACACACTTTCAAATTAATCTGGTCACAGTCTCATGACAAGCTGGTGAAAATAGAATTCCAAGTCCAGATACCACAAGGCTCAGATTTACATACTGTTTCTTTGGCTTTCTAGTGGCAACTGAACTTATCAAAGAATAAGATCAGATACCAGGTCCTTAAATAGTAAGAAGAGAAGAAAACTGACATTATTCCTTGCTTATTGAAATCTCACCCATATAAAATATATATAAAATGTAAGTTTTTTATATATAAAATATCAGTTTTCATTGAGAAGATAAAAAAAGTAACACCATGAAGAAGCTTGACAATCCATACCAGTTCCATATCTTGACATAAAAACAACAGGTATTGACAGTTAATACTCTCACATTTTTTGTGACGAGCCTTTTTCCTTGAACTTGGGAGAAATAAAGTCACACAAAATAATACAGAAAAAAAAAGTTTGGCTGGTGTGCAGATGTGATTGTGTGATTGTGCAAGGGAAAGGAATAGAACAAAGTTTCACATTTTCTATCAGTTCCTGTGCTTTGTTCTGCCTACTGACTTTATTGACTGGATGTGAATGTCAGCAGGTCCTCTGGTATTGATAGGAAGAATAAAAAGAAGAGATTATTTAAAAAAAAAAAAATCTTGTTTTAAAAAGAATTACAAAGAATTTGTTTTATAAACTCAGCTATTTACTTTTTTATTTATTTTACTAGGTGTGGTCAAAAGCTGTGTTAACAAAGTGTGGCTGCAGGATAATAATTTTGCTGGAAAAAGTATTAACTTAATGCTAGAGCTTGTCTTGTTTAAGGCTAGGAGGTATGACTTGAAATCCTGGAGACACTGAAAAGTAGGATATTTTGAGTGCATGTGTTTTTATAGCGCTCTTGATAGTCTTACCAAAAAAACCCCAACCACAAAATCTGCAAAGCTGCTCCTAAAAGACACACACATTTTTCCTGGGAAGGTTAGTTATCTGTATTCTCATGCCTAGAGCTAATCTTCTGAAGAGTCTTGAAAGGGGCTTTGAAGTGGGAGCAAGACAAATGCCAATATCCCTGGCAAGTCAATATATTAATTCCTCTGAATTCCAAGTAAAGACTTTGGAAATGTACAGAAAAGGCCGAGGCAGAAATGACACTTATAACTGCATTCATTGAGAGCAAATTCATACCCATTTTCTGCCTAATGAGCATCCAAGATAAATCCAACTTACTGAGCTCCCCAAGCTTTGATTTAGAGAGATCCTTAATAACCTAGGGCATAAGATATAAGTGCAACTATAGTTACACCATCAAAACCAGGCCAAGAATAAGGTCTTGATCTTTTGTAATGGCTAAACATATCATATGCCATGACACTGAATTTCAGAAACCTTTATTTACTTGCTGATTTGTGAGTAGTTTCTATTCTAAGCAAACAACTGCAAATTCTGAGTTGATGAAAAATGTCACAATATAAATAAATGTTTAGAATATTAAATTGCTTCCATAATTCATCCATGGCATATAGTCACTACATCCCTAGCCCTGTATAAGAAGTAATTTAACTAAACATATTAATAGCTGAAGAATGGTGCTGGGAAATTAAGACCAGGAATTGAGCATATAATGCATGTACTAAAATTACATAATATTAATGCTCTTTTAAAGAGCAATTTCTGTAGAGGAATTTAACAAACATTATGTCTTACAAAAATGATGAGTGAGGAGTTCAGGACCAGACCTATTAATAGTGATGCAATATTTTTTCCAATACAAATTTGACAGTATTTCATAGCTTTGACTCTCAATTCTCCACATTTTGTTACAGCAAGATCCATAAGGTGTTCTCCTGGTTAGATTTATTCTTAGCTTAATTCAGAAGCACGTTATCCCATATTTTCAAAGGAACAATAGCTGCATCAGGAGTGCGTTTCACATTTTGCTTCTCCGCCTGTGGTGCTACACCTCTGCTGATTCTTTTCTGTGGAAGCCCTGGCTTTCTTTTTCTTAGTATACTTTTTATTACCAAATTTCTTTCAATTAACAAGTTTATGTCTCATGATTACACACTTGAAACATGGATGTCAATGCATGGACACACTCAGGTGTCACAAGTTGTTTTTGCAATTGCTGTGACCAACTCAGGAGTATAAGGTCCTGCTCCCTTGCTGAAGCACAAATACTTCTGCACAAGCCATGGTGAGACCAAGGTTACCTGAGGCAAGGAAAACTGAAATAAAACTATGTGTGCTGGTAGGGCATGAAATACCCTTTTTGAATGGGATTGTTCTACATTACAATAGTCTGATAGAATTACCAAGGAGTAGAGAATACATGTAGGTATTATATCTGAAGAGAGAGAAGGGATGACAATTCACCCTTCTAGATCTTTTAAAGATTAAAGTTTTTGTTGGTTTAATATTTCCTCCTCCACTGCAGAAACCCATGCTAAGACAAGTTGAAGGGAGCTTGCCTATTGTGCATTCCTGTGAATTGCCTCTCCTCATCATTTCACTGGAAAAACTCTCTTGTGTGGCTATAACAATGGAAAAATTCAGCATATTTTCCAGAAACTTTAAAGAGATTCAACATAAATTTTGTAAATTTTGTAGTTTGTTTCCTTTTTTTTTTTTTTTTTGGCTAAATCTTAATGCAAATTAGGTAGAATTACCTGAAATGTCTGTTCAGTTCGGAATCTTTGGTATTGCTTAATAGTTTCACTACCTACTGTAAAGCACAGCTTCCAAGTTGCAGCATAAAAAACCTTCCAAGTTATTCCTTCTGTATGAGTGATATAAGAGCATCTGATATTAATGTTTAATTCTTACCATGATGCTATCATTGCCATCAAAAAAAGAATTAATTATAGTAAAAAGTTATTTGTTTGTTACTCACTATCAGGACAGCTCTGTCTGTATCTTTGCATTTTTATGTTGAATTGTTTAAGATAATTCTGTGAGGATTGGACATCTCACAAACATATTTCACGTTTCTCTACAGTACCTTCAGACACCTGTCACTTGAATTTCAACTGCAATGGTTGCTATGTAGTAGGTGAACAGACACAATTCTGACAAGGACTTCCTTGTTGCCTTGCTTGACTCTAGCCATCTGAGAGCTTTAGCTTTCCAGTTTCTTCCTCCTGTAAAAAACTAGTGAAGTCCCTTCTGTGCTGCTCAATATTGTCAGTCATTCTTCATTGTGGTGGTCTTTAAAAAGATTTTCTGTCAAAGAAGTTGCTGTAAAGGTGCTAACTTGGTGTACTGAAACAAATGCATTCATTCACCTTAATTATAAATACCATCTCTCTTTACAACTCATTAAAAATCAATTTGGGTAAATAATACTCTCATACTAAGTTATAATCCAATTTTAGCGCACATTTTTCCAAACAGAAACTTTTTCCTTTCATTATTGTGACCAGTATTGTTCATTATATAACAGCAATTATATTTCATTTACATACTTTTTCTAATTTTCTGTAATATTTTGAATAAATAAAAACTTACAAAAGAAATAAAAGAGGCTGAGAGTTGTTAAACCATATATCCTGTGTTTCTTAAGATCTCTCAAAAGTAGGGTTCTAATCTTGTGCTTTTGGGACTTGCATTTTACACTGGCTTTGTACTAGTAACTTTTTTTCCTAAGTGCACAGACATACAATAAATTGTCTAGAAAGCACAGTTAAAGAAATTTTAAACATAAAACCCCTCCTGCCATATTACACATGGAAGTGCCCTCTTGAGCTTTGTGTCAATCGAAGACAGTTTTTCACTAAATGTTTGCTTTAATTAGGTTTCAAATGTATGAAGAGGAATTGGTGAAGCACCCCCTGTGCTGCAGATAGGTAAAACCTTATAACAAGGAAGGCCTTGTTATCCTTGTCAAATCAGTTTACTTCTGATACTTAGGCTATGTAGAAAAGGGTTCTGGGTATTGACTCAGCTGGAATAGAGGTAGAAAACAGTTACATAACCATAGAAAACAAGCTGTATAACCATCAAGCGTTCATATTGTGGTTTATGGTGGTTGGTTGAATTATGGTTGATTGAATCATGGTTGTGCTTTAATGGAATGTTACTGATAAAGGCCTAATTACTTTAAAAGGTCTGGTTTTTGGAATAAACGAGCTCCCTTCTGCACCTGCTTGAGGACTCAGTGTCACTTCTTAGTTTAACACCCCTGTTTGCAGCATATTGCGCTATAAAATCTTATGGAGGTCAAGAAACATTTCAATGAAGTGTTCTACTGAACAGTGTCTTTAGCACAGTTTTTTGAGAATAGGTCCCATAGTGACAATACCTGGTACATTAATTTGATGAGGAGTAAACTATGTTGTACTTTTTCTCAGTTTGAGTTATTTAATTAAGCTCATTCACAGTTAGTATTGAAAAGGCTAGTGCTTCCTATATAAACATTAAAATAGATATGAACGGCTTTCTTTTTTTTTCTTGCAGTAATCAACTTTTTAGTGATTACACAGACAGTAAGAGAAACCATCTCATCATTGATATAAAGTTCTGTCAATGGATAGGAGGGGATATGGCTCTCAAAACAAAATCCTACACAAAACATCTGAGAAACCTTTCTAAAATGCTGAGATTCTGTTTTAAAAGGCACAGGAATATACAGTAGGCAGTCTGATGAATTCAGTGTCACTGCTAACAAGCTGTTGACCAATTCTAAAGAGATATATATTTTCAGGTGCTGAAGCTGTTGAGGAGGTTGTTTTATTTAAAAAAAAAATCAAAGTATTTTCTTTGTATTTCTAATGAGATCAGCGAAGCATAAGGAAATCCCAACTTCCCCACCCTCACAACCCTCACTAGAACATGGGGGAACAGCTCACAGGGGAATGGAATTCTAAATCACATAAATAATCTCTAATTAAGTGCATAAATGTTGATAGAGAAAAAGCTAGGTAACTTTCAAAGATTGCTTTGAATTTATTCCTGATAATGCTCTATACTGTTGAAGCTGTATTTAAAGTCCTTTATTCTGCTGTTGAATGTATGCCCAGATCCTCATTGCCTACCGACACAATAATAAAACTGGCAGATCTCGATTCTGGCTCCTTCCAGTCACCCCACATACTGCACATGATGCTCTCCATAATCCCACTTCTTCAGTCCTGCTGTGACAGAGGGAACTGGCAGGTCTGTCTCTCAAGGGAAATGGGTTGAGGTCCAGGATGGGCTACATGACTGTAAATTCCTTGACTTGCTGGAGAGGATGAACCAACTGCTCTGGGTATTTCACTTTGCTGGTTTAAATAATTTTCAAGGCAATCCAAGTTTGTAAAAGATACTTTTTTAAGTTAAAAAAAAAATAAATCACACCCCAAGAAATTAAAGGAGTCTTGCCCAAATGGCTCAACTGTACTTGCTCAATAAATCTGCATGATTGATCTCATATTTCCTAATGATACACATAAAAATGTCAGCATACAGCAGGGAAGGAAAAATGGTACTGGTACTAGGACTCCCCAGAAAATCCTATGTGGGACAAAAAAGCAAATCCGACAATGCAAGAAACAATGATTATTGTACACAGCCATTCTTGTAGACATGAGAAGAAAAAAACATAAAAAACAAAACAGAAAGAGAATGGCAGAGGTCCATAGGATGTTGGAAGCAGGGAGGCAATATTCTAAATCAGAGAAATTCATGACTTGCATAACCATAAACAAATATATGCAGGTCTGCCCCGAAAATAATTTTGAATGTTGGGGACATGGATATTGGCATGTCTAAAATCTGTAAGGGCAGCCTCAAACACATGGCAAAAGGTAAGGTGGATTAATGTAAAATAAAATTTATAATGAATATCTAAATGTCATACGCTGACTTTGCATTAAGATGTACCATAAACCAGTAGATGGAGGTATCCAGAGAAAAATAGCTGATGCTGTGGATCATCACCCAAACTCTATGCATTTTGAGAGGGTTACTTCTAGTCTGGCCCTGTAGGCTGAATATGCATTACTACTGGACCATATCAGATACACACCTGGAGACCATCATCTGATTATGTTTAATTTGCAATGATTTGAATTTTGCAATGATTTGAATTTCGACATTCCGAGACTCCTCCCTAATGTGAGCCAAACTGCAGGGAACAGGAACAGACACATTGCTTCAAAAGGCCACAAGATACAAATAAAACACTAATATAAATCCTTATTTGCATGAGAGGTTGATAAAAAAGGCTATATTTGAAGTATATTCTGATTTAAATTATTTTTCATCATTCAGACTGTAAGAACTTCTAAAATATGTGTATTACTGCTGTGCTACCTAGAAAATAAAAACCTTTGAGCTTTAATGGAAACATCTGAGTTACAATCTGTTACCTGCTTGCAGGTTTCAGGCTTGTATGTTTCTACAGCAATATATTAATGGAAAAGAAGTTTTAGTTTTAGACAGTAGGAATGATTATGCTTGATGAACACCATGTGGGAAAAAGTGTGAAGAATGCAAATTCTGTTCTTTGAAGAAAAAATTGGTAGAAAAATATAAATTACAGGCAGAATTCTTTTCTTAAGCACTTTCTGGCTGATTCTCCTAAATTACAACAAAATTTGCCATTTTGACACAAGTTATATTTTATGGCAGATATTTTGTGATACTGAACTTTTTGCCTGCAGGAGACTTCTTGAGCTTGTCTCTCTTGTTTCGTTTCTTTCTGGGAAGAGGAGTAGTCCAAGGCTGAGCCCTTTCTAGTTGCTATCTGCCAAAGATCAAGCATTAGGAGGTTAGAGTAACTACAATTCTGTTGACTGAACAGTTTTATTTACAGACACGCTGGTTTGCTGTCCCACTTGATAAGTTTGTATCACTGTCTCTGGAAAAGGACCTCCAGTCACTTTCTTTAGTATCCAAGGCAAAGCATATCTTGATATATTTTAGTTACTAAAGCAAACCACTCTGCATACTAAAGAAAATACCGGGAGTTTTGCAGTCATGGGGTCATTGGGACCCCCAGCTGATCAGAGAAATTCAAGATACCACTACAACTGAAGGTTTTGTCACAGAATTTTGGTAAAGCAAACATCACATGCAAATTGTTGTTTTGCAGCCTTAAGTAATTTCAACCCTTAGATGTCTCAAATTATTGTTTGAATTACATATGTTAGTGAATAACACTGCTTTTAGTTTGCAAATAGGAATGCATTTCCACTCTGGACAAGAGATCCCATACACCAGCTTTTGAAAAAACAGAAGATATTGTCATGGCATCACACATGGCTCAGTATCAAAGTATTGTCGTATTGCTTATTTGTCCTCAAAGTCTCAGCTGATGAGATACAAATTTAAAAAGTGTAAGAAGCGAAACCCACCAAAACCGCTACAAAAGAGCACCAATATTTTATAGGTCTGACTTTATTACATTTATGCAACTAAGTTTTAGTTAAATGTTTATTGGTATTGTGAGGGTACATCTCATTTTTTGTCAGTTAAAAATAGTGTCTACATAAAGATTTTAGGCAACTAATTAGTCACAGCTGGAGATGGGTGAGATGAACCCTGCCTTTAATAACCAGCAGAACAGTTATACTTTGAAAATTAATAACTTACTGCTTTAGTGGTTACCTTCCCACAAAATGAGAAAATCACGATAACTTTTTTGTCAGTCTGTGAAATATTGCTAATAATAGCATTGTGTTGCCCAAAGCCTGTGCTCTTAGCTGAGGGTAGACCATAGCAATCAAGAGGGTGGTTCCATAACCATGCCAGCAAGTTACTCTCAAAAATACAGACCTGTTTTCCCCACAACAGAACACAAGAGAAAAAGTGGCTTCCCTCTCAGTAACACCAGTAACTGTTAGCTCAAATATTCCTCAAATTTCTACTTCTCTGCTCTTGATTGGCAGCAGTAAAAAAAAGACAAAAGGCTCAATAACCCTTTTTAGGGAACCAATACAGACCTAGGAGGCAACGTTTCTATGCAGACACATTTCTTACCTTTCATAAGAAACAGTATAATTTCTAAACAAAAACCAAAGTAATATTGGGAATCTCAAAAGGTAAAAATGCACACTAATATCTCCACAGCAAAGACCTGGTAAATATTACAGTTTTTATGAAAGCAGCAAATAAAGACTATGGAGGCTGAATATGGCTCCATATGTACTTGGCTGTCATTTCACGTATTACCTGAGCAAGACTGCATGCTTTTATCCCAGTTTGTTAGAACAGCATGGTGGGCAGTTACCAGATCAAGCTATAACAACCCAGCTGAACTGGCTGGGCCAGCTACATGTTCTGGGCAGCTAATCCTTACACCTACAAAACGGTGGATACTATTCAACAGTTAAAAAAAAAAAAAAAAATTCATTCAAAAATATCACTTGGATCATCTTGGAGTATTAGAGACCTTCAGAAATTGTATTACTAGAACTCTCCCATACAATAAAGGGCAGAATTAGATTGCAAAACAGTTTCAATTCCAACTAATATTTACGTTAATTAATAATGTATATATAATATTGATTTTCAATTATTTGGGGTTTTGCCTCTATAGCCCAGTGATTATTTTGTCTGCTTCTGGATGAAAACAATAATCTTCTAGTATAATATAAGCATCCATGCAAACTATTGCCAATGCAGATTTGTTGTTGCAAAGCTTGCCATATAAATATAACAATTGTGAGGTATTTTTCTGTGAATTAAGTAGATAGGATAAGAATTGTAGTTGAGTGAGCATGGTTCAATGAACAAGAAGAAAAAAGTAAAATTTCATCAAGCAGCTCTCTAGCCAATTTAAAGATTTCAGTACTGCCTGACTAACACTGGGGGCTCTGCAAGGAAATTCAAAACACTTAAGTCATGATATAATCTGTAACAGCCAAAAATAAGCAACACAAGCCAGAAAATAAATCAGGAGAAGCTCACCTGAGAAGAGTAGAAACAAGGAGCCCTGGGCAGCAGGGCTTCCATCTACCATACCCTGCTCTTCTATTGCCTGTAAATGTCTGCCACTAATACCCAGAGCTTCCATTTCCCAGCCTAACTGTTCTGCAAAAATTACACAAGTTTTGCCCAAGTAATTTCAGTAGGTATAAAGCTAAACATAAATAATTGTAAAATAGGAGGAAAATGCAGAAGAGTTATCTTTTAGATAAGGACTATGAAAGAGATGAGTACAAACTCTGAGCTAAAAATCATATAATTACATCCCTTTGTTAATGATTGCCTCCGTGTATTCCCCATCTCCATTTCCTAACCCTCATTACACTTGGATTTTTAGCACTAAGCAGGTCACGTGAAAATTAAATTTGAAAATATGAATATCACTTAAATATTTATATGGCTATTTCTACAGCAGCCTTCAACGCCTAGAACAGGGCAGTGCATGCAGGGGAGCTCTGACAGTGCACTGCATTTGAGCAAGCAGAGCTCCATGCAGTGACATCAGCAGTCAGGAAGCATATGGAGCTTCCAACTGGAAGATAAAATCATCAGATGAGTTTCCTTGTCACCATCTCTAGGAAGTGAGGAAGGCACTGGAGTAGGAGGAATGGGTGAATCAAACACTCTTCCTCTAACTGCGGATAGGATCCAGCACCTGACAAGGCAATGTGCTCGTTATCTTTGCTGTACAAACTTCTGTGACTTCAAAAATTTGCAGGAAAGTTCCAGCTTAGCACTGCACCCACGAAACATAAAGGAATATGGGATAATTGAACTTCATAGGCTGCACTTTTCTCAGTCCAGATAAAGGCACGAAGACAGGGAGAGAAAGTAAATGTGTCTAAGATCAGCTGAGAAGTCAGCAGGGTATTTGGTTTCCAAAGCACACAGCAGCAAAATTCAGCCTAGAGGGACACATTTAATTTTAAGAATATTTATAACCCATGGCCTTAAGTTGGTTCCGAAATGTTTGGCTGAAAAGGGAGGGATTGCAAAATGTTTTAAGCATCTATCTGAATATAGGTTGAGATATTCTGACTCTACATCTTTTAGTTCAATCAAAGGTAGGTATTTATAGAAGGACAGGGGAAGTGAAGTTTTTCTTAATGACTTTTTGTTAATTTTTAAAAATATATTTTACTGTTTCTTATCTCTGTTAATATTTATTTGAGTTTAGTCCCATTCCTCTCATAGTCCCTAATTTTCCTTATCCACAAATGATTGGTATCAAGGGCTTCATAATGCACTAAACATTGTATAGTTTGATAATTTTTTTAAAGGAGAAAATATAGACCTTCAAGAATTTTGAGTGATCTAAAACTTCTCCTTAGGTTTTTGTCCTATCCAACTTTAGGAAAAATCATCATTACAGATCAATATTGTTACTTAAGAAGATGTGAAGATACAGGTGAGTTCATTGGTCCATAGGAACATTAACTGTCATTAAGTATATCAAACTGCGAGTCATCATTCCAAGATCTGAGTCCTAAACAAATCTTTTCTTCCATCTGCAGATCAGGAAGGACAGTAAGTCACAAAATTGTTTACTTATTTTCAAAGTATAACTGACTGACACACCACCATGCTAGGAGTACACTCTTCATTTTCTTCAGGGAGAGCTGCCTTATTGTTTAAGGACAGCTGATCTTGTGCTATGAAAGCTCCAGGAGACTGCAGATCTCTAGTCAAGACTTCACCTCAGCAGCAGCAGGGAGAGTGTAGGAGATAACCACATATGGTGCTTGCAGTCCACTGCAGATAAATCCAGCTGTTGGAGAAGTCTCCTGATAAAGATCTCATTAGTGATCACCACTGGATTTATGTCTTACGTAATCCCCAAAAGTTCCCAGTTCTGACATTTGCTCTTTCTTGTGGTTTTTGTAAATTCCACAGTGATTTTTTTTCTGAAAATAGATGAATATGCCATTCTTCCTTTCTGGCACCAAACAAGAAATCCTATTATTTAGGAAATAATCCATTTTTGGCTTTACAGATTAAACTTTGTGGCGATGTTTGGCAACAGCATGTCAAGGCCTCTGTGGATTAGAAAATCTGAGAAACTTGTCAGTATCTTGGTTTTCTGTTTGAAATACTGTACTTAAAGACTTTAAAACTCAGGAGACAATCATCTCTAATTACGTCTTTATTCCATTTTTAATAGATAATGAGTTCAAAGAAATGCCACTTGCAATTTTCAACACAGTTTTAGAAAGAACATTCATATGTCTTCAGTGGACATTGTAAGTGAGACTGACTCTGGAAATAGTGCAACTTGTTTTCATGAAGATTCTCAATTGGATTTCCCTGAAAGTTTCTGCTCTTTTTTCTCCCTTTACTAATTTTTTTGAAGAGGAAAGAGATTATGAATAAAACCCTATTTTAAAATGAAAGAGGCATAAAAAGAGTGAACTGTTTTGTGTATCATTACTTGCCTTTTACAAAAACAGAACAAAAATCCACTATTAAGTGACAAGCATATGTCCTATTTACTGTGGCTGTAAATTAAAGGGTGGGGAAAAAAGTTACGCTATTGAATTTTGTTATGTCTACTAAAGGGTTAACAACAGTGCTTTGATATATTACTGAAACATGAAATTAGAAATCAAATTGGAGTCATCTATTTTACAAAATATTTCCATTTAATCACAGGAGCAGGACTTGTAAATAACGGAGTTCAAAGGTTTGGAGCAGATGGTCTTTCTGTTTTAATTCTTCATCTGATCTGCTGTATGCCAGTAAATCTCTGAGTTTCATTTGCTTTATTCAAATCCCTTGGCTATTAAGGACACATTGTGTCAAAGCATTCTGCTGTGGAATATCAGTTGTGTTATATATTCCTAAAGTAAAATAAAGCATATGTATATTTTGCATACACAAAGAACAAGATGATAAAAACCGCAAGACTGCAAAAATATATTCTTTTCAGATGACCTATTTAAATAATCTATCTATCTATCTATCTATCTATCTATCTATCTATCTATCTATGTGTATATATACCAAAAGAACAGGCCAGACTTCAAAAAGTTCTTACTAGAAATTTAAAAGCAAAAATAGTTCTAACTGCTTTGAAAATCTTTCTCTATGTCAATTTTAATCCATCACTTAATAAATATATTTTAGTAAATTAGGACTCAATTGCTTTAACCTCACTGCTATTAATCACTTACTTGCACTAACATCAGGGTTCAAAGCATTACGTAGAGGAGTTGTCCCAAGCTTACTTTGGCTGTTTAAATTTAATAATATTGTTTTTAAAGCATATAGTTTTACATTCCTGTGCAACATGACAGCTACAACCTCTTTTGGAAAACTTTATGGAGTAATAAATCTGGCTTGAAAAAAAAGTTAGCCTGTTATCTTCCTTTTCTAAATGTGACTGTAAAACTGCAAGAGATGCACATCACCTTATACTGAGTTACCTGGAGATATATGTTCAAAGGCATCTTTCCTTTCTCATTTGAACAGTTTGTTCAAGAATGAAATCATATGACCTAAGATTCACTGGCACTATGCACATTCCTATATACAGCTTGAGATTTTCAAAGATATCCTCTTAAGTTAGGTGCCTGAAATCCACAGATGGACTTATTTGATAAATGCATTACCCTTAGTCATGTTTGGATTAGGTCAGTGGAATTCAGATGAAAAAGAGAAAAAGCAAGACACTTAACTTTTTCCTTCAAAGGAGCATTTTTGCTGGTAAAAACAATTTGTATTTTATTTTCTTCTTTTTTAAAGCATTTGATTTGATAACACAATCCATAATAAAACAATCTATCTGTTTGAAATCATCCAGAATTTTTAGCATTTACTATGGAATGACATGATAACTAGGATAACAGCTTTTGAAAGGAAAAGAGAAAATCTGGGTTACATGTGAGCACTGATGGACAGGAATCTCAGCCATGGAGGAAAAATAGTTTTGTCCTACTTTCTGAGCAGATGCGAATTAGAGAGAGAATTAACAGCTTTTCAATTTTAGGTCAATATTTTCACACAGAGAGAACTCAGGAAAACATATAATCCTTTAGCACACAGCAATTGTGTCCATGGAGGCAAAGAGGCAAAGAACATCATGTTCACCCGTGACACTTTAGTAAACTAAAACCAATTGCCATTGCATACCTACTAATTAAAGTAAGTCAAGAAAGCTATAGGATGCAAGGCTATGTCTCATGGGCTCTGAAACTGCTTCAGCTTTCCACATGCTCAGATTTAAGTGCACAGAGGTACATGAATCTCTGTCTATTCAATCACCCACTTTTAGGCCCATCTTTCTGTCCGGCTACCTATCACAGACACACACAAAGAGCAAATGTACTTACAACCTCTTTGTTCATGAGGAATGAAGGGGAAAATGAAATATCAAAGCTACGTTGAATATTTATTTATTTTTGCAAATACATATTATTCATCTAGAAAAAATAGGTTAAAGTCATTATAAGGATATAACTAATGCCCTATTGACAGGGGAAGAAATCTCAGTGGTTTTACAGCCACAAAATGTCCATGTATTTTAATAAAAATTCATTGTGTTGTTTTTGTAAACTTAGGTGAGGACCTCAGTTTACTTGTTGCTTAAGCATGCTCTCTCATGCTTCAGTGGAAGAAGAAAAATATAGTAAACTGTTAGCTAAGAGCAAATGGAAGTGAAAATGTTGCATATTTAAAAAAAATATCTCCAACCACTAAGACTCTGTCTATGTAATAGTGATTTGAAAAGTCACTGCTTATAATTTCCTTGGGAAGTGGGTAGGTTTTTCTGTTCCCTACTTCTCTGTGCACTGCTAACAGCCTTGAATCAAAATGAGATGAGCTACATTGAAAATGTCAAGAAACTAAGCAAAAAGTCTGTTGCAAGTCTTTAAAATAACCTATTCAGTTAGGTTCAGTGTTGATCATAATTACTGGGTAAAGTTGGTGCACCAGTGCACTTTGATAAACAAAATCTTTATTTTCCTTGTGCTTAGGAAAATCATTGCAGAGTTTAGGCTGTTATGCCAGGCACTTATCCAAAATGATTGTCACCTTGGAAGATACTGCCAGCCTTAGCTACGAATGCCATTGGTTTCTTGGGTCAAATCAAAACCTTGTGCTGTTACAAACAGATCATGCATTTTGTGAGGATGCACAGAATGCGCAGTATTTGGTTTAGAAATCTGGATAAAGCTTGCAACAGATAGCTTAACTGTAATACAAGATACCAATTCAGGTTACCGCTGACAAGATATATGGATTTTGATCTCCCTTGGAGCAGCATCATAGGAGGGAACAGAAACTAAGTCAGTGATGGCATTGAGAAGAGGGAAAGTAGATGGTATTTGAAATACAGTAGGTGCATATGATATAAGGAATTTTCTTTTTCCACCTCACAGATGCTGGTAGTGCCTTGTAAGGAAGAGATACGTTGATGAAGGACTTCATTTTATCTTTACATTAACCAGAGCAAGGACAGATGATCACGTTGTGCTCGTGGCAGCAGTGTCTGGCATCTCTGCAGAAGGCTTGGAGCTGGTGAAAAGCGCCTCAAGCTAAAGGCACCACAACCTGTGCTGGGCAGGTGAGCGCTGCCTGCGCTCCCCCGCACCCCGACACCTCTCCGGACCTGATGCATACAACTTTCTCCTTGTTGCTCCGCAGAAGTGCCGTCGCCCGCAGGGCTCGCCCAGCTCGTTCCCACCTGAGGGGAGGAGGTCTGGATAGGGGTTGAAGTGACGTTAACGTGGGGCAGGACTGTGCCCCTCGGTCACCACGGGTGGGGCAGGGCAGCGCCACAGCGCGTGTTCGGGGGGTGGCCGACGCTCCACCCGCCGCGGGACCGAGTCGAGGGCTCCGCGGGATCCGCAGGGGCCGGGAATGTCCCGACTCCGGTGCCCGGCGGAGCCCTGAGGGACAGCGGGACAGTGGGCAGGGGCTGGCAGCCCCCGAGCACAGTCCTCGTCTGAGCCCCGAGACCGCGCCGGGCGAACGTGGTACCTGCCGACTAAACGCGTGTGGAAGTGGGGGAGAGCCGCTGTCTCCTGGAGCCGATCCATCTCCTACGGGTCTCGCCCAAAATGCGTGTTACCTACGTTTAATTAGTATTGCACAGCATCTCTGTCCCCGTCTGCCGCCAGGTCCCTATAGGTGCATACAGTCTATAAGCACACGCTCGTAGTGCTGCATCCTCTATACCCCTGGCCAGCCTTCATTCATATTTATGCCTTGACTAAATATTCGATCAAAGGTTTAACGCAAACGCAGATCGGTTATATTTTTAATGTACGACCCTTAAAATAGACTGTTTTGTAAACTGCAAGTGTCTATAAAGATGCTCAGGGCAGCCTCCCCCGGCCGCGCAGCCTACCCCCCAGTAATAATAATGCTGCAGGCTGTAGAAGGATTTGAGTCTGCAGCCAGAGAGAAAGGGATTAGGGCGAGAGCACTGGAAGTTAAATTGTGCTGCATATAAAAAATGGGCGGATTGGTCTCTAGATGAGAGCTTGGTACCACCTTCCTTTCTAAAATAAAATCTCTCTGGCATGAAGTCACAGCCTATTTCACATCCGGTTTACCCTGGGACGTATTACTACTGTCTTGATAAAGAGAAAGCTTTTGTTGTGTAGCGGCGGTCGGAATATTGGGAAGCGAAATTTGGGTGCAGAGCCTGGAGAAGCGGAGCAGCGGCGGCGATGGCCGAGGCCGAGTGAGCGACGGAGCCGGAGCCGCGCAGCCTCCGCGCCGGCGGGCGGGCACCCGGCAGGGCAGCGCCGGGCAGCGGCGCCGCGGACCCGCGCCCGAGGGCTCCGGTAAGGGCGGCTGTTAGCTCGCAGCCCCGGACGCGCACTCGGGCTCACACGGGCACACACGGGCACACACGGACACACATCTGCACCCCTCCGGGCGCTCCCGGGTGCGGGCACCGCGTCCCCGCGCGCGGGCGGCTCCTCTCCCCTCTTTCTGCAGGTACCGCCGGGTCGGGGTGATTTTTTGCCCCCATCCCTCCAGCCTGAAAATCCGCAGCGATCGATGGTCATTGTCAATTATCTTATTTATTTATTTTTTAGCGCGGACTGATTTCCACTGGTCCCTCGCAGGAAGATTTTGGGTTTGGGTTTTTCCCTCCCGCGGGCGCGGTGGGAGGGGTGGCTGCTCCGGGCAGGGGGATGCAAAGTTGAAATGCCGGGAGGAAAACAAGTCTCGATTTGAGCTTTAGAGAGGAGCAAATCTCTCGCCGCGAGTCAAAATGCATCAAAATGCCCCCCTTTTGCCCCCGATTTTGTTTTAATTATCCCACCCCTTTTTTTTTTTTTTTTTTTTTTTTTTTTCTTCTTCAGTGGGCGCTGCTGAAATACTCCCAGAACCTTGGCTCTCGCTCCCATTTTGAATGGGAAAACCGGCGCTGATTTCTCAGGCAGAGCGGGTGGGGGAGGCCGGGGGCTGCTGGGCTTTAACGCTCATTCAAAGTCTCAGTTAACATCTGCTTTTTCCAGCTGCAAGAAACTTTCCTTCTTCTGGATTTATAGTGCCTGGATGGTTTTATCGAAGCAGAGGGCGGTGTTGGGAGGAGGGGGACGAGCGTGGAGCTCAACAGATCAAAATAGTTCAGAATAATTCACTTTCTTCATCCCGAGGAGCCTTTTGCAAAGGCAGAAGTTGGCAGGACCGAGAGAAGGCAATTTTTGAAGCCACTGCTGTTGTCTTTCTCTTTATAAGGAGGCTGATTATAGAGCAAGTTAAAATGCAGTCTTGTCCCTGAAGATCTTTATCCACGCTTTCCTGCCACATCCAGCTCCTTCCTATCCATTTAGATTAGCTCAGATCCATTCAGTGCTTATCTGCCGATCATTTGGCTACAAATGCATTAATTATATCTCATTGTTTACATACCACTTTGTAACGGTATTTTATTGACTTAAATTGTCCCTGAGAGTGGGCAGTGAATTGGGGGATCTTTATTTAAAGCTACAACAACATTTGTATGTACAGTGCTTCATTTTCTCAGGCACGTAAAAAACCCTCCAATTCACTGTTGGGAGAAAATGCAGGCTTCATATTTGATAACTTTATTTAATGTAATGAATCCTAAAAATCGACTGTATCCCAGCACACACTGAATTGATATGTAAAGGGACCTGCAACCTCTCCTGGACAATTAGTTGAGTCTGTAACTCTGATTCCACAAATATCACCTAACTTTGTATTTTACGGTTTATTGGAAAGCAGAAGAAACTTTCTGAGTTGTGTTAAATTTTACTCAAACTGAGAGTAAGTCAGTGAAGTCTGGAGAGAGTACAGAGAAGGTTTGGAGAGGAAAAGAAGGCTGCTAATGCAAAAACACTTCTTAGCAGCATTCAGAAACTGGTAAAGATTTAGGACATGGTGTGTAGGTTGTCAGCACATGGTTTTCATTACAAATTGTGTGCCCTTTAGCCCTAAAGAGTGCCTGTGTAGCAGCAGATCACAGTGCTAGAATCTGCTCATTTTAGTCCTTTTCTGATGCTGTATTTCAGGAAGAGGAGGATTGTTGTATCTGTAGAAGAAAGTTGTTTCCATCATACCAAAGCAAAGCAGTGGCTGTGAGGAAAGCATCACTCTCCTCAGTCACACTGCCACAAACTGACACCTTCCCAGAGGTTTGAAGGGGCTCAGGCTGGTTCAAGTCAAACAAAAAACCAGTTATATCTGGTTATCTGGAAATGCTATGGAGGTGCCTTGACACATTTTCAACATAGGGGGAAACTGAGTAAGAATTGCCACAGAGTTTGGGGACAGCAGCTTTTACTTGTAATTATTTTTGTTAAAGTTCAGTAATAATGCAAAAAGAATACACCCTTACCACAAAATAAATCTCATCCTCAGTCTCTGTGTCTAAAAGTAAAAAGTAACCAAGAGAATAGCCAAGGCCATGCACCCTTATTCTGAATGGCATCAGCTCTACTGTTGTGAGGTCATTGCCTGACATCAAATTATTCTGCAGAAGTTTCCAATGTCAGATTTTTCCCCTAATACATGTTTTAATGTGGGGGATGTTAATGGTTATTTTCCTTCTAGTTCCAGAGTCCACCATGAAGAGATTCCTGGTGCTTTGTGACTGCCTCTGGGCCTGGAGCCTTCTCCTGAATGCACTGACTGAAAGAAGGTGGGGAGATATTTTTAAATTTTTTAGTATTTTAGGAACCTTTAATTTAATGTAGCAGCATCAGACAAATTCTGCATGGGCTGCACTACCAGTAAGTGTATTGGGGGAAGTTAATCCCTGTTCAAGTCCCAGCTAAATGTAAGGAAAGTTTAAAAGAAAACTACAATTTGATTGCATGAAACTTTATTGTTCAATATGGTGAAAAAATAAAACAAAAGCTTTCTGAAACAATTTGGAACTAAACTAACTCTTAAACACCTGTGTAATATTTTTCTAGTCTTATGCAATGACTACTCAGAAATACAAGTTTCTTCAGAGGGAAAAAATGTATAATGAAGGGTTTTTTTAATCCCATGTAAGTGCTTTTAGTAACTTTATTGTGCCTGCAAGCAGAGGCATAATTTCACTTCTTTCTTGGTCAGGATTGTGTGCTTACTTCGTAGTTGTATTGAAAATCTGAAGTAGACCTTCCTGGTGAAGGCAGACTGCTTGCATGAAGAAGAATTTGTAAGCTCAAAGCCCATGACAGTTACGTTTGAAAGACCGTTCTGCACTTGTATTTGTGGAATATTTGTAGAAATCATAATCTAAAAATATAAGGAACAATTTGTAATCTTAAAACACCTCATCAAACAACTAGTAGTTTAACCAAAGATTATAAAGCATTTTGAAGTATGCTTGAAGGACTGTCTGCAATTCAAAATTCAGTAAAGACATTTAAGAAGACTCTCAGATATATTTTTGTATTATAAAACACATTTTATGTGCTTGAAAATGATGTTACTTAATGACTAGAAAGCAGTAGAATGTTTTTGTTGTCAATAACGATCCCTAAAATATCTATTTGTTCCTTGATCTCCACAGTTAATCTTGTCTTCTTATGCATTAACTGTTCTAGAGGAACTTGTTTTCTGACTGCCTTGAAGATTTTAAATTTGTGTGGAGTGGGTGATTCATGTAACAGCTGCTGTATTGAATAATGTTTTACAAACAATACCTTTATTTTTATAACATATTAAGGCAAGATTTGAGGTCTTCTGAAGTACTTCATCTGACCTAGCTGGAGAATTTTGTGAAAACATGTTTATTCTACAGCTGTGTGCACAAGTATCTATGTATATATATTTATTGTAGCTGTAATGGGTGCATGTTTATTCTTAATGTGAGAATTAAAACACACTGGACCAGAATTTAAAAATCTGATGGTGTGTCAGGATTATAATGACCTGTAGATGGAGTCCCTGCACAGTTTTTTATGAGACTGGAGTTTAATGTGAAAACACAATTGCATACAGTCATATTTTCCTCAAAATATGCACACCTTACAAGAAACAGATGTTTAAAGCCATTTTTGTCATAGCTAGTTGCCTTGCTTTCCCTCTGGAGTGCTGTTAATTCTTTATGATAAAAAACAATTGATAAATTAGATAAAGTGTCTGAAATACAGAAAGACAGTCTTCTCATGTCACTGTCATAAAAAAGCCCAGCAAAAGGACTATTTTAATATGTGGTTTGAATGAAAAGTCACAGTCCCTCTGGAGTTACAGTCTACCCATATGTGCACAAATGTTCAGAATCTTCCTGTTGTGACCATCTGTCAGTTAAACCCAGCCCTCATGGTGCTTTTTACCTTTGCTAAAATGGTGGGAAGAACAGGTGAGGGCACTGACAAATGTGGCTCCCAGCATGGAAGTGGTGCACTGTATCCAACTGCACTGCCTCCAGTCCATCTTCCTGATGCCTCCTCACAAACATACTAATTTATTTACGGTTAACATTTCTGAAGTGCTTTTGTATCCTTTTTCCACCTTAATACTCATGACCTTCTGCTATCCTTGAGATATGTATAAAGAGCAGGTTTTTTTCTGACAATGAGTGTTAATATAAAATTTAATCCACTGAAGGTCCTGTGTTGAAATTCTGGGGAAGGTTTATGAGGAAAGATCCTTTAAAAGATAAAATGCTGGCTACAGACAGCAGGAGAACTTGTTATTTGGTAACAGAGGAATCATAAAAGAAATTAATATGTGTGACTTAAAATTCAACTGTAGGTATGATCAATAAATATAAACCAACCTATTTTTTTATTAAGTGCAGTTGTATGTAGAGGAAATTCATAGTATTTTTTTAAACTGTTAAGGATTTTGCCTTTTAATTGGAAATAGGGATTTATATGCATTAAAACATCTCACCCTATGGAAATAAACCAAAAATTGTTCAGAATTCTGTGGATGTCAGTCCTGAAATGGATTTAAATTTATAGTGTTAAATACTTAAACCTGTGCTGCAAAATAAACTTGGAAGCATTTCTGGAGTACCTATATTCAGGATATCCTTCCTCCTCCTCTCTGTATTTGATCCAAGTGAAATGTAAGCGTAGGATACACAAAGCATGTAGGACTGACGCAGCTCACAGAATAATCATTTCATAGTTTTTTTAACAGAATCTGATCATTTAATGAAACATCATATTCCTCCTGAGAGGGTCTTTGGTGGTTAGAGCAGGAAGGACTGCCAGGGCACCAAGAACCATGTACCCTGAATGGAAGGCAGGCTGGCCAGTGGAAGAATCACTTCTGGCACTAGACCTGATTCTAAGGAGAAGTTTTGGTGCTGCACTGGTTCTCCAGTTCAGTAGTAATGTGTGTAACAAAATGATGTTTTGAAAAGTAGCACTTTTGCTTTTAGCCCTGATGACTCTACTTGTTTGTAATGGAAGTCTTCCCAGCAATGAATGAAAAACCTCTACTGGGTTAGGGTTTAATCTAACGTGTAATCTATGATTAAGCGAATCATCTGTGGCAGGGTATTAGGTAAAGGTCTCAGATTTAAGAAAAAGGTTGATTCTGGTGTCATCTACAGTGGACAGAAACCCTTAAACCTAAGGATTTCATTCTCATTTGTACTGATGGAAGTAAGATTTTGGTAGCTGAGTTCAAAGAGCTTTAATTTCATCCTTCTTCAAGTAAAATTTCAGGACCTTTGACCGAGTTAGAGGAATACATAGGTATCTGTAAGGGAAGCTTTACAGACACGAGAGCTTTTCATATCAACAGATGGTTTTGTTACGCATTTGAAAGGCAAAGATGGGCATATTCCTCCAAATAAAACTGCTGCAGGAAAATCAGAAATAAAAGCTAAATTATATAACAGTCTATGAAAATGCACACTCACTCAATCTACTTCTATATTTAAGAAGAAGGTATCTCTATTATTGTCAGTACTTGTCAGTGTTTTAAATTACTGTATCTTTCTTTGTGTGCAAACCGTTTATAGCTATTATGAATTAAACACGTTACTCTGCTGACAAATGATCATTTTCTTGAGAAAAACACATACTAGCACATTATAAACATTAAGGAGTAATGAGACAAACATTAAGGAACTGACATTCTACTTGCTCACCATTTATAGAGGGACATTGATTTTTTTTATGATTTTTAAAAACTTGCAATTTAAGAAGAAAATGTAATCATGCTAGAACTCTATAAAGCACTACAGTCTTGTTATATGGAGGAGGTTATGTGACCATAAACCAGTGTAAGCGAGATTAAACGGATTTTGGAATTACCATTTTCTAAGGTTATTGGTGGATTACTGTTTTTCAGTGTTAGCTGTTGTGTATTTCAGCTACGGACAAACCTCATCACAAGATGAACTTAAAGACAACACCACGGTGTTCACCAGAATATTGGATCGTCTTCTGGATGGTTATGACAACCGCTTGAGACCAGGACTGGGAGGTATGTTGTATTATGATTTTCAGTATTACATGCTGTATAAAAAATCAGTTAAAACATTATCATTTTTTCCCATAATATACTTATTTTAATTCTGTTTATATATACACATAAAGTAACACTGATATATAGCTTTTTCTTCCCAAAAGCCATGCCTTCCCTGTCTGTTGCATACTTAGTTTTCTCACACTTACACCTAAAAGAAGAAGAAAATGGTTCACAATTCAAGAAGACTGCTGAATGGGTAGTAAAACTTTGAATTTATAAAGAATAAAAGATAAAAAAAATGCAACCTGTGCATGACAAATGACAAGTTGATGAATGAGGCCTAAATAGCCCATGAATCTATGACTATTTTCATAAGATGATTTGTTTTTTTAAAGTGAAAATATCAATCTAGAAGCAATCTAGTAGATTGTCTCAGAGAATTTTTAAGATTTTTTTTCCTACTTAGATATGTAACGCTTAGTTTCTCTAACATTTTTTTCTTCACAATTTGGTAAAAGTGCATTTCTTTTTCTGCTCTTGGTGATGAATTCAGAGAAAGGCATAAAACCACCTAGCAATTATGTCTTTATAAAAACATTGTCACAAAGCCTGGTCTTCATCAACATTTCTGTGTGCACTCTTTGAGTTGTTCTACTGTGACATGATCCCAAAATTGGGTCTTAAAAGCTTACTGTTCACAAACATGGAAATTCTAAACAGACAAGCACAAATCTACAAATCTGTTCTTTCCAGTGCATGCAATGGTTGGCTTTACTTCTTTCAGATTTTTTTCTTTTTCCCTTTTGGAGTCTTCAGGTAAAATAAAAAGGAGCAACCCCACAAAAATATAGTTCAGACTGTTTTCCTATAATCACTCTCAGAGGAACTGCGATATAAGGGGATATTGCATTAAGAATTCTTATATCATCTCCTGTAGATGAAATGGAAGGTAATTAAGCATAAGGTTATTCTGTGGTTTGAGGCTACCATCTTGCAGCTGTTATTGAATTGTGTGCCAGGCTCTTCAGTAAATTGACTTCACTGATTTTGAGGAATGGCTGAAGATAAAATTCTGTTTAAAAAGTATTAATTAACACATTTAAAAATGTCTTGGTCTGTAAATCTTTGTGTGCAATTTCAGGTAATATACAACAAAAGAGTAATTTTTCACTTTTTTCTACCAATATTATTGCCTGCTTTCTTGTGAACCTTTGACCTAGGGCAGATAAATGCTCCTTTAGTCTTTGCTCATGGAACTGTAGAGTTCAGTCAGCTACTCTATCACAGTAAATAAAGCACAGAAGGCAATAAATAAATGAGACTCTGTAAACTTTGTAGAGTCTGCTACAAGTCTACAAGAAAAATCTGAGCATATGACAATTTCTTATATGAGTTTTATAGCTATTTTGATTTGTTTAACAGATACTAGAAGGGAAAAAATGAGATGCAGGGAAAGGATTTTCTCTTACTCTGGTTTGAATTTTAGAGAACTGAGCACATCAGTATAAACTCTTATGTTTGTGTCTTCATCTCTGTGTCTCTGAATGCAGACTTCAAAGGTGTACTCATGAAAGAATCATCTGGTCAAGTTAAAATTTACTCCTGACAGAAAGGAAATTAATCTCTTCACAAAATTAAATAGAAATTTGATTGGCTTTTGAAAGCAACGAGTGATGGGAAATATGGGTTGGAGAGAAGGAAGAATTAAATAGTTTCTTTAAGGGTTAGAGAAGTTTGGATAATCTTTGCATCTTTCATTTTTTGAATTATGTTGCCTATTCCCGCCTGTAACCAAGAACCTTGAATACCACAATTTTCCTCCTGCACAGTATACTATATTTTCACATTGTCAGTTCAGCAAATTTCTCTCTTAATGTTTCTTAGTTTTGAACATGAGAAATAAAAGTATCATGGCTTTAACAAAATAATCCCACATCTGATTAAATTGTAGGCAGTAAATTAATGTTTGAAATCAAGCATAGTAAGAAGCAGATTTACTCTTTTGACTGTTGTATATTCAAAAGATATAAATTATAGATCTCAAAAATTAGAGATATAGACCTAGGTTGATGTTTTCAGTCCTGGTAGCAACTTATAAAGGGTGTGCTCAGGAATTTGGAAACTCACATCTTCAAAACCTTCTTCCAAAGGTATCTAAATCTAAATATGAGTGAAGCACCTTAGGATGACTCAATTTTGACAGTGGATTTCGATCCTTGGTATAATGGGGGAAATATATTCTGAAATGTTCCATGCATAAAAATATCCAGTGAGAAATCTAAATCAATATGTCAAATATAGGATGGGTTTTGGAGTTGGAAGTTCAATAGCTTTCCATGATACCACGACTTGTTAATGGAAATTTTAAAATGTATGGAAAAGCAGTGGTTTCATTTCTTTTCCCAACATCAGAGATGGCTTCTTGTTAAATATTTTGATCGGAACACGGTCTTTATCCACTCTGAAGCAAAAGTTAAGAAATCTACCAATGTAACATCATTTTTAGATATACAGAATTAACTCTAAAACTCATTCCTTCCATATTAGCTGCAATGTAGCTATTTGAGAATTGAAGAGACCAGACAAGCTTATTATATATAATGTTGATAAATGTTATGCTGTTAGGCACAGTGTAAATCTGTGTATCACTGAGTGCACTATAGCACTCTTCCAATCATCCAAAACTTCTATTCTGTTCTTTCTATGCCTTCTGAGATAGAGCAGATGAGGTAAAACAATGTGTGGTGCAGTTACTTTGTCTTATGGAAAAGGGCACATTGCAGAAAACTGGTTATCCCGGTAGGACCTTTCCTCTTGTAGTGCAGTTTTTACAAATCTCTGCACCTACAGAAACAGAATTGTGTGCATGAACAGGAACAGAAATAGAAAAGAAACCAATTTCTTTCTCACCTATGGAACAAAAGGTAGATGATAGAATTTCTTCAGTTATATTATTTGTTTTTCCTTCCTTGCCATTATGTGTATGCATGAAGAATTCAGTGATGAAAAGATATATTTTGTTACTAAAAAATCGTAATGACTTGTAAAAGAGGTTTGATCTTGATCTTTGCTCTACTTATTTAGAGGACTAAATTAATCATTTTTGAAATAAACACCATATATTTCTCAATTCCAAATTTGCAAACATGCTGTTAGTGTGGTGAACAGTTTCACTGTTTGGTAGAACTATTTTGGTGCAGCTGATGAAGTACCATGAAGCCAAGAACAACCTTCTGGAGAGATCTCATTAGAAAGATTTGTTGTAGTAGCTATAGAGAGTATTCATGGGAAAGCCAGGGTAAAAGGTGGAGCATTAAGATAATGAAAAATTTAGAGGTACTGATTTTTGAATCCCTCTTTGAGTATGCACAGAATAAGTGCTAGATTAAAATTAACTCCACCCTTGCCTTTTTTAATATGTTCTTTTGAGGTATTATGTCAAATGGAAAACTAAAAATCATATATGCTCCATAAAGAGTATGACAATGGAAATTATCATTCATCAGATAACCCAGTAAGGCCATATCTGAAATGAAATGAGAAGCTCTCAGCATTTTGCTATTAAACAAGGGGGAAAGAAGGAATTATTTCTCATTAACCAGGATATTAAACAATGGAGTTGGTGGCCAAGAGAGAATAGTTATAGTGATTGAATATGCTTGTTATTCAAAAAATGATATTGTTGATAAAATGAATCTGATTCTTTTTTAAAAGAGCATGCAACACCATATTATGCATTAGTACATTTGCATTTCTTATCAATAATTACTGATATAAATTATGTTATTTACTTGTTTTGCCTCCTTCATGTGTGGGCTTAGTCACTCAGTCAGACACTGCTAGGAAATAGCATCTGTTGTACCCATCCATAAGCATGAACAAGTCACTACATTTAGTTATTTATGCATGGAAAATAGAATTTCCAAAATAAATGTAAAAATGTTGTGAATCATACTAGAGAACACCTATGGACTCTATGAGAGGATAATCATTTACAAAAAGTAGGGAGGAGCATTTGCAAAGATTAACATAGCTGATAAGAGGAAATCATGTCAGACATTAAGGGAAAAACCCAAGGGAAGTGATGGAGGTAATGGCATAATTTTCTGTGGAAGCTACTTGGACTGTAGAACTAGAAGTGATCAAAATGGCTTAAATAATAAAGATGCTGGTCTCTATTCAAATACACAGTCCCCCCCAAAAAATGAAGGATCAATTAGTGCTGAGAAGGAGTGAAATTAGAAGGAAAATTCACTTCAGTGTGTAGTGATCTCTCCTAGTAAAGCACTGTGTCTAGAGGAGGAGTTAAAAGAATTGAAGGGTAATGAAAAAGGGTGGGAAGAACAAGATCCTCAGGTAAATGCATATGCCATTCCTTTTTGTTTAGCTTTGTCTTCATGTGAGGAATAGAGATGATCCCTGGGTTGCCACCGCAGCTGATTTGAAGTGCCACGGTGGAGACAGGGAAGACTTAGGGCAGGTTGTATTTGGTGATGAGATTCATTAACATGAGATCAGGGCCAGCTACAGATTTTCTAAGACTTTCACCTTTGCATAGCACATCTCCTCTCCCTAGAACTAAAGAATACCACGTGCTCTGGGTGGTATTCTTTTAAATTAGAATAATGGTAAATGTGGCTTATCCCTTTGAGAGGGATTTTGTAGTAGAAAGGTTAATACAAAACAAACAACAATGGTTTATTGATTTGACAGACCACAATCTTCCTGAATTAAATTAAATTTTATTGTTGGGTTGAATGCCCACTAGATCACCCCGAGTAGATTACCACCTTGGGTATTGAACACAATTATACTTATTTTATGCTATTAGTAAAAAGGTATTTTTTGATGTCTTGTGTGTGATGGTTATCAAAATTGAGTGGAACTGCCCTTAAGTGGAACGTCTGTCAACCTCAGGCAATTCCTTACTTCTGCAGAATGGAAGGGGTGGGAAAATGAACCTCATGTTAATTAGATTTAAGATTCAGTTGCATGAGAATGTTATACATAAACATGATAAAATTTCCTCTTGGTTATTGAGGTCCAAATGGAAATTGTTGTATTTTAAAATATCTGAGTGAATATAAAGTTTAGGGAAAGTAAGGATTTTGTTTTTATGCATAACCAAAAATTAAACTTGAATGTTCCTACTCTAAATCAAAAGACCTCACCCCCTACACATGATTCTGTAAGTAAAGAAGGACCAGATGCTACACTTAACTTTGTAAAACCGAAGGGGCTGATTTTGGTCTTTTTTTTCCACTCTGTAGGCACCACATTAATGTAAAGACAACTGTAAAAAGCATTAGAAAATCCTAGGAAAATTGATTTAATGCAGGAGTAGGGAAGTAGGTGGATATGGGCAGGTAGGTAGGATATTAACAGTTTTGGGCTGTTAATTGGCATGTGCAAGTTCCAGTAAATCCAGCACAGACTGCAGTGGGTCATCACAGGACAGCTCCCTCTTCTCCCTTCTGGTCTCTACTCTTACTAAAGCAGCAATGCAAAATTCCTATGAGTGTATTTGTTGTGGTTTGTTAATCAAAACACTTCACAGGACACAGCTGGGCTGATTAGTCTAAGGTATCAAAATTCCTTTCTTCAAAGCCAGAGGAAAAGTCTCCTCCATATTAATAAATATAGCACAGATGTACACAAGACATGCAGGAAGAACAAGTGCATTACCAAAAAATGGAATTAACTTAAACCACCAAAATGTGCAGTTCAAATAAGCCTTGTGCTCAAATACCAACAGATCATAAAGGGAAACAGTTGATGTATGGTCTCGCCTGATAAATAGGCTTATTTCCTGCTGTTTAAATAAATCTGTATTTCTTATTTTGTTCTCAATTTATAATCCAGTCACAATTCTAGCAATAATGAGATCCCTGGGAGTTTAAATCAAAATATTTATTGTTACTCATTTTGAGTTTACGCTAGTCTAGTATAATTAGCAAAACACAGTATTTGTGGACAGTAAAATTACAGTAGCTGATGTTGACTGATGCTTTCGAAGCTATAGGTGGATCAGTCACCTAAAGCTGTGTTCCACAGTGTCTGAGTGTGGTACTCAGCTGCTGTTTTGCTGCTCAGTAACTACTTGGACCCTGGGGTGGCCTTATAGTAAAACCAGTAAGCCATTAATAATTTCCTCATTTTTTTTTACTGAAATAGTTACATGTTCTATAGATATCAGTACATAACTTACTACTGGTTCATGAGATAAACATCATAGTCAAGAGACATACTTAATGCATCTTTAGAACTGCTGCATTTCTCTTCAGCAAACCAGTCAGCTCCTGACCTGAGCCTGGTTTGGTCAATGACTAAGACTTTTCTCTAGTTCTCAGGGATATTGTGGAGGTTTTGAACATAACTTAGGATTTGTGGTTCCTGAAAAATGCATTCTGAGCATTTGAAGCACAATTTAATCCTTCCCATGGTAATCAAGATGCAAATTGAACATGGGTAACTTGATTCTAAATATATATCCTAACTGTATGAGTAAACACATGTCCTGTGCAGGAGTGACTCACAAATTCTGAAGCACTTAACAAAGCACAGTTGAATCATCTCATTAGTAAAACAGTAAACAAAAATTTCAAAACTTCCATATGGTTTTGGAGCAGCTAATCTTTTTTTTGTGTTGATACACGCTTTTTCATTGGTCTTGAAAGTGAGGTAAACACCAAAGAAAAAAAATAATCTGGTGGTTTGTACATCAGTTTATCTGCATTTGAAGTGATTAGGTGCACTGCAAAGTGCAATTAGTGTGAAGATAACACAACTTCTTCTGAGTTCACAATTTGAATTTTCTAATTTTCATGTGATTTATGTGCCACTTAAATTATTTTCAACATTATATAGAAATAAAAAGCATCACTTATTTTTTCATTAGTTTGGAAATACTCTTTCTTGATGTAAAAGTCTTAAGTCTCCATTTTGTGTCCTCAAGTGATTTCCTCAACTACCTGTCTCCCAAAGCCGGAATTGAAGGTAGCACAACATGATATGCTGCTGACTCAGAGAGCATATTCTGTGTTTGTGCAAGGCAAACCAGCTGAATAATATTGCATAGAGCTTTGTTCAGAGCTGGGACTCGTAAGGATCATCCTTTTGGGTCTGAAGGGCTTCTAGAATCTTCTCTCCCAAAGTGCCTCAGAAGAAAGAAGACAGAGGGGTGGGGAACAAGGATGAGATCTAAGAGCCATTTGAGATTCACTTTTCAGTATTTAAAAGGCCAATAGATTTCAGGATGGTATCAGTTTCTCAGTCTTAAGAAAAAGTAGTTGGATTTGGTAGCTGGAGTCCATTCAGCAAAGTTTTACTGGACCCTGTGAAATCTCCATGTCCTTTTTCTGCCCACTCTTTCATACATGACCATAGACTCTTCAGCTTTAGTGACAGTGATGGGCTGAAAGACACAATCCTTTCCTCCCAAGCCAAGTAATTTCTGAACAGCCATATGACTTTTTCAGTTCCAGAAAGTCAAATTCTCACCATGAACTTCTTTAAGTCTAGAGACAATTAGATGTCAAGAAAATACTGAAATTTCTTTAACTCAATTGCAAAGTTTGTAAACAACAATGAGGTCCCATATTAATTCAACTGGACCCCTAAGGAGGAAATTTCACCTATCCAGTGCTTTTCTCAATACTCACTGTACTTTGTACATGTCTCACTCACAGATATAAAGAACAAAAATAATATTAAGCAGTTCAGCCATATCACAGTATTTTACTTTCCTTGATTGTGAATAATACATTGGAAATGTCATCATTTTTATGAGTCCTGAAGATTAATTTTATACCACATAATTTTTGCTATAATTTATTAACAGAATATGGGTCATTCACTGCATTCCTAGATTGAGAGTAAATCTGATCTGATACTACTTCTTGATTTGCCTGTCTCTTCCATATTTTACTGTATCTATACTAGATAAATAAATGAACTCTTTTCCATTTTTATATATTTAGAAGTTGCACACATTTTTTGAATGAAAGTGAAAGACCTGTATGAACATTGTGGAACACTGATTCTTATTAGAATTTTTGCACAGATACAGAAATGTATATTGTAGCTGGCTGCTTAACCTTTCTCCTTATTTTACTTCCCTTCAGTCTGAATTTTGTCAGATGGAGTAAATCATATTTAAGCATATTTAAGTCTTTTGAAATCAGAGGGTTATGTTAAATTAGGGGGGGTTTCATTAATTATTTTACAATGTTTAAATAACATTATACAAATAGCTACATATATATTTCTTAGTGTTATGAAACATTTGCTGCATGTCTGCTTACTATACATGTACTACTGTATTTTCTTTAGGACTACTTTTAATATTCCAGCTTGCTCAATTTATTTATTTTTTGAGAATTATTTCAGAAATGCTACAACTTGTTCCACATTTGAAACTTCTACCATACTCCCCATGCTGACTTGTGGAGCACAATAGTAAATGTATTCAGTAAATGTATTCAGACTTACATCACCATCACTTTGGAAAGCTGATGGGTTAGCTCCACTCAATGCTGCTTGGATTCCTGCTTCCAGGTGGTGTTACTCCCTGCAGCTATATTTAATTCAACAGGGTTATTTTGCTATATGCCATCCTGGGTGAATATTTTGCTTTGTGTGCCCTAGAAAACACCAGTATGCTCAGAAGTGACTGATCCTGTGTGTGTGTGTAGAGGGAGGGGAGAGGAGAGGAAGAGGGGGGGGTTCAGCCTGGGTCTTTCTCAGAGTTTCTGTCCATCTACAGAAGTCAGATGTTTGATCTCTTTCTCGAGATCAACATCAGTTTAGGTGTCTCAACATTTGTGACCACTAGTCACTAGTTTCTTCTGAAATGTCCGAAGGCACTGTGCCATGGAGCAAATGTACGTCCTGGAAATCATAGAGGAGTCTAGCTTTAGGATACAGCGTATACATATAATCTGTGTTATGTACATGGGACAGATTTCTGAAGTGTTATTTATAGTAATCTATCATTGAACCTTATATGACTGGAGAGCTCACTTTCAGAAAAAATTTATACAGATTATTTCAGTAAGGAAGTTTAGCTGATGTTTATTTTGAAAAGTTTAACTCCTTTTTGTTTATTGAAGTAAAGGGTAATACAGCCATTTTTAACTCATACCAATAAAGTATATTCATGTTTGTATGCACCATAATGTATTCTCTCTCTTCTGTGTTCTTGTGTCTCAATACAAAATACATAACTCACAAGCCTAAGGTTAATTATTAGAGACCTTATTTTAGTTTGCCCAGAAACTGAGTACCTAATGAGTTTACAGAGTACTGTGTACAATATTCAGCACTGGTTATAGTGTCAGACAAGAAGATTTATCAAAGAGTGAAAAGATTTCCACAATAGCTGACCTGGAGCTGCTGTACTGTTACATCTCAAAAAGTTCTGTCGAAAAACTGCTATAAAAAAAACCTGTTGCTGACAATACTGACTGTGAAATAACATCTAGAAGCATTAAATTACCAGGACCGTATTGCAGACCAATTTCAGAATGGCTAATCAAAGCCAGTAATTTTTCTATTTATTGTGAGAATTGGTAGTGGTTAGATCTAATGAAGGCTGCTGATAGTCACTCACTGTCCTAATTTCCTGCTTCATCAGAGCGTGTAACTGAAGTGAAAACTGACATCTTCGTCACCAGTTTTGGGCCTGTTTCAGACCATGATATGGTAAGTGATGGCCTATATTTCTACAGCACTAATTTTCTCTTTTTTTTAATTTGGAGGATTAAAAAAATCTATGCAATAACTTATTTACCCCTTTTAAGGCTGGGCTTTCTTTAAGCCCTTGATCCAAAAATGCCATCAGCTTTTATGTGCTACCAATTCCTGCTGCTGTCCCTGCATTTAAGTGCTCTGAAATTAGAAGCTTCAGTGACTTTAATAACGTGTGTTAACAGACTTTATATTTGCTACATAATATATTATGAAATGCATTAGGGTTTGGATCAGTATTCTTCTGAGAGTGATTGCTTAGGTCCTTGCTGGCACATCACTGATCCAATTTGCCAAGAAAGATCATCATCTTAAAACACAATTAACACTTATGCCTACAGTGTGACATCTGTACAGTCTAACCTGTATTTTTATATTAAAAGCTACTGATCAATGGAAAGTGAATTTCCTAGATCTTGGCTGCTAAAAAGAGAAGATTAATGAGAGAATTAGTGTCACTTCTTTATGGAATGAATATTAAAATCAAATTGCCAGATAACTGCAGGGAATGGAGAAGTTCAGAAAACTGAATGGAGATGTTGTGAGGCCTGGTCTTAAGAGATATTAAGAGTTGTGTAGAAATATGGATAAGGTACTTAAAATTTTACATATAAATGAGGATTGCACGAGGAGGTTGCTACTGAGAGGGAAAGTCTGGTCTGCAACCACCAGTATCTGCTGGATGCTGTATTAGGATGAATGCTGGAAATATGCTTGTTAATTTATATGAAGAAATGAAAACAGTTCAAACTTGTAGTTGGCTACATTTAGCTAAATACACTTACCAAAAGAAAGATTAAAAAAAAAAAAAAAGAAAAAAGAATTAGAGGAAAGGAAACAAGTTCCATTTCTTACTACAAAATTGTCAGCTCCTTAATTTGAACTAAAAATGTAGACAGGCCTTAAACACTAGGTTATTAAAAGTTTCTGACTACTCAAAACAATGCTAAGGAATGGAAAACCAGAAAAAGTAACTTTTACAAGACAGGTTTATTTTTCTAAGTGAACTTTATGAAAAGACACCAGTTTTTGATTGCTTGGAAAACAGCATTCATAAAACTACAGTCAAATTTATAATTGCAACCAATGCCATGATACCCATACCACATTGTCTCCTGTTTTTCAGTCAGTTAAACAGGAGAAAGAACTCATGATCCTCTTAGTAAAGTGTGTGACCAAGCAACACAGAGACAGGTATTCATAAGTTTTGAAAACTAAAGAATTCACAGAAAAGTATTTAGTCTAAAACTCCTACTCACCTCCCATAAAAAGTAACGTGTGCAGCCTACTTATGTTAAATTTTTTGCTTGAGGAACTAGGTGTGAAATCAGAGACAGAAAGATAAATGGAAGAGTTTACCAGAATATAAATTTTATATTAATTTCACTGTACGCTTAGTGCAGTCCTCTCTGCATATGACAGGTTGGTTGCAGACATCCTCAGCTTAGGGCTCCCCCGATTCCCCGTGTGCAGCCCGGACTGTGGGGTGTGGGAGGGGGCACAAGTGGCGGTTTTGGCAGGCAAAGGGAGGATGTGCTGTGTCTGAGCCCAGGCTGGGGCTGGGGCTGGCCAGGGGCTCCTCCAGCTCACACCGTGTGTGAGGAAAGCACAGCTATGCTGAGATGCCAGCACACCTCGGCCATTTGTCTGCAGGGATCCAGGGAAGAGCTTCCATGGATAAAGCAGGGACTGCATGGTGTTCCTACCCACTCTCAATACAGTCTTCTAAGAGCAACATTGACATAACCTGTTTTTCTATAAAGAGACTGTCTTGGCTTGTTCTTATACTTGTGAATTAAGTTAAACAGGAAAAAAAGCACTTTCTAAAATGAAACCTTTTTTTGGAAGAATTTTGCAGGTTTTCAGGCATGTTCCCATGGTGGATTGAACTGATCAACAGATATTTGGCTATTCTCATAAAAATGTTGTTTTTGTGAATTTTTTTGATGTATATTATTTGGAATAAGAAGCATTTTAAAATCAACTTTTTCATAAAGATAGAATTTTTTTTCTAGTAACCCTTTATTCCCAGTTTTTCTGTACTGTAAGCTTTTCAAGAATGATTATCTCTCTTGCTATCTTCCTGTACAGCACCTCATGTAGACCACAGAGTGGTCTGTGAATAAAAAATATCCAGGGAGAGGTGTTACAAGAGTAAATTAGAGAACATTTAAGTCAAAGTGTTAAAAATATTCAATACCATATAATTCATTCAAATTGCTGATAGGAATCTTCATTTTTTAACCTGTAGCCTATGGAATGAAGAGCCTCTGTGGTGGAGAATTTATTCCAGCTTCTACCTCACTCATATATTTGAACATAGGCCACTGCTATTGTACACAGTCTGGAGAAAATCCTTCTGCTCTCTTGTTCTGTTTGCACCCCTGCTGTAGAAGAAAGCCCTAATCAGAGCATCTGATGGCTTGTCCCTAAAGATCAGCTCTCTGTCAGGATTCATTTGAGGAGAATTAATGTACATGTAAAGTGGGTAGTGAAAGCTGAAAATCTGAGATATCTCAGCCAAAATTAATTCATTCTATATAGTGAGATGGCCTGGGATAGGGAAAGATTCAGTCTGTGCCAGGCATGACCTGTCAGCTACTTTTTAGTTGATTTTTATCACAAGCTGTCAGGACCCTTATTAAATCTTTCTGACTCCTTGTCCTTTTCCAGCAAATGAACCCTGTGTTTGTACAAATTGAAAAGCCAG